>JBBPRK010000868.1:0-17035 GCA_038093075.1 Boletus patriciae
CTGAATTGGTATCTTATCGCCCCAGATTATAATTCCATTTTAAGTAGCATTATCATCCTCGGTAACTTGATTCACGTCACATTACAACATAGCAACGTTATAATGGTACCTTAGCTTTTTCCGACATAAGAGCGGGGTTAGAAAGATCAAACCAATTCATTCATTCCCCGATGTAAACTCCGAACGTCTCTAATTTTGTGGGCGCTACAACGTTCTGAAATGGACTGTAGTACTACACTCTTTTTGGACTCGCTTACAGCCACTTGGCCAATGAGAGCCTTGCAAAGTGTATGGAAACCATCCGCGCGTTTTGTATTTGGACCGTCGTCTATACGCCTGTGATCCCTAGTCTTTCTAACTCAGAGGCTTTGATCCAGTTATCTCAGTTGGACTTGATTCTTCTACTCTCGTGTGATATCTCGCATTCTGCTGTTACAAGTGACCATCGTGGAAGCCGCGACGAACCCAGGATGAGAACACGTTCGAAGCCGCTATGAGCTACAACTACAACTTTAACAATCTTCTCACATACTGCATTCCTTTCATTGAATACGACCACGGTGAGCGGCAGATCTACGCAAGGAAGAGACCTGCCACTGCCTACGCTTCCTGGCGTTTTCCCCCTCGGGTGGTGTAGCCCTTGCAGGGATGGAAAGAAGACGGAGTTTCCTCTGGGGTTCATAAGAGTCATCAACCTCACCCTCTTCTCCGCGATCCTGCTCCAACATTTCATCTTCCGCCAAGTCAATGTCCCCACTAAACACTTCTTCCGGCGTGCTCTTTGGTTGTGCAGATACGTTCCCAGCAAGGAGTGAAAATGGAGCCGCGACAGTGGCCGATAAAAAGGCTGACGCGTTATCGATAAAAGACTTGGGTCTCCTCATCGGAACGGAAGATAGGATATACCTCCTCCTTCGCCACGCATTCGAAGCAGCACTTCCTGGAGGTGAGTACGTGGGATCATATGAGAACGACACAGAGATCCCCTGCGTTTCTTGGTTGTACGAGAATTGCGGAAGTGGGTGAGAATATGCGTTTGGGTACGGCTGGGAAACCGGTCGCCTGTGTCTCAGGACAAGGTGGTCCCCTTGTGTGAATCAAAGTCGGTCAACAGTTTATCGCATTCGCCGTATTGTGCATACCCTCGACGTCGATCGCATGCCCTGAATCCCGCGAGCACAAAGCGCCGGAGGTATCGATGAAAAACACCTGAGTAATACAAGCTAGGCTGAGTATCGTGAAGTCATGCTAGAAGCTGCGGGCCTGCAGACCTGGTTATTCGCTTCCGGATTTCTCAAGCCTTATCAGATTCATGAGCTCATGGAGACTTGGGTTAATGCCATAACCCTGATAACCCACCTTCGACGAGTGACTGCTCTTTTTGCGGCCATAGGATGACTGGTGTTCCATCGTCAACTTCATCTGAGCTGACGTCCCACAGACGGTCGGTCGCGACAGAGCGAATCACGAAATACCCTGGCGGGAAGCCGAAGAGTTGGGCCATTGTATAGCGATGGTTTAATTTAGGGCGTTATCGGGCACAGGGACGGTGCGGTGCGGGGTGAAGAGTCATGTAGACAACAGTCACACACACAATCGATGTGTTGAGTGACGGTGGTTCAAAAGATACACCAAAAAATTGTAATGACATCGGAAGAGGTCCATAGACAGGATACAAATATCAATCTTCGTCGTCATCCTCCTCCTCGAACGCGCCAGGAACTCGGTATCCAACCGCTCGCTGACTCACTGCCCTTTGGGCGCGTTCTGTACGCTGCTTCTCGGTAAAATCTTCCAGCGAGTAGGCCATTTTAGAAAGTCCTTTCCACTCATGGCGGGCGACGATACTTCCGCCGACGCGAGAACTCTCCCAGCCGACACTCATCAGCACAGGTTCCTGTGGCACGCATCAGCGACCGGTTTCGAATAAGTAGAGACAGTCATTACTCTCGAACTCCAGCTCACATCTCGGACGCAGACCGTCGAACGAGATCCCGTTAGAGGCTCCAGCTCAGGGCCAGATGGGTCGTATGACATTGGCAGGGTCTGCGAACGATCTAGGACTTGAACAATTCGACCATCCAGCGACCAGACCTGTCAGCGGCATTGGCCATTGATTATGATAAGATGAACAAGAACAATTTGGGCTCACGTGAATTCTCCCATCCGCAGACCCTGAATAAATGTATTGACCGCCTGTGGTTTCTGCAGGACTGAAGTTACATCTTATAAGTGTGCGCAAGACGGCGTGCCCTCGATAAGTCATGACACTACAGTCATTTGGATGCGCGGGACGCCTGGGCTTCGGAAAATGACCGTATCTTTGTGCGAGGGTCAATAAGGAGCACGCTGTGACCCCATGAACCTACCGATAGTCGTAATCTCTACATCTATAATCTGTGTGTTTAAACGAATCGAAGTGGTCGCTACTACACATCTTGCGAAGATCCCACAATCGAAGTACCTGATCCTTGCCATTAGAGATGACATATCTTCCGTCTCCCTTGGCAGAGACGTTCGTGATCCCTTCAGTGTGACCAACAAGTACTCCGGATGGTTTTCGTGATACTCCTAGTGACCGTCTGTCCCTGCCACGGACCATGATCAACCAAAAGAATGGAAGGGACGAATAGGGTAGGCTATTACCAGACTTTGACGAACGTATCATCTGACGCGCTGATCAAAACGTTCCCCGACGCAGCATCGGCCCAACAACAACTATTCACGTCGTCCTTGTGTGCCCCGATCTTGACTGTTCTGCGATCAGCCAAGAGATCATACACTGGATCATGCGTGAGCAACCCTAGCGGGTACGGGGGTACTTCTCCTACCAAAAATATTACCACTTCCGCCTGCGATCACTTCGTTACCGTCAGCAGAGAACCTGCAGCTCCAAATACCAAACGAATCATCATCGTAGACACCCCACAAGGACCGGCTTTGACGGCGGCCCTGGTCCGCAAAGCGGATAGGCGTCTGTACCGTCGAAGAATCTAACGTGTGTGTCATATATACTGTGGGCGACTGCCACATGGCACTAAGTGCGCGAAATGCAATTCCCCGATTATTGAGCTACTCACAATAGATGAATAAATCATCCTGAATTGTATTATTGAGTATTACAACTTTTGGCCTGCAATTAAAACCTTACCTTTCGTTGTCGGGACTTAGATGAGAATCGGTGATAGTCCATCTGCCCGGGTGTCCCTGAATGGTCTTCAAAACCTTAAGGGTCGACTCGTGATCACGATCATGATCATCAAAGAGGGATGTTCTGCGTCGGGGGTTTCGTCGGGGATTGATGTACTTGGCCGGTGGCGATGTCATGTCATACACATGTAGGCGGAAATCTGTTGAACGTGAGCTGAAGTAACACTCGAAGATGGGTCAAGTCACCGACTAACCTTGAGAGCACGTATAGTAGAAGGATGAATCTATCCAGTGAAGATGTGAGGGGCCGGATTAGGGGTACCACGCAGTGAGTTCGTCACCTTTAGAAAACTGTCCTACGTAAAGGTTGGCGCCATTGGAGGCGACAGCAGTCCCGTTGGAGTTGGGTATGAGCTCCTAGGGCCGTATAAGTACAATGGCGGTTACTAAAGCTAAATGGAGCGTACGCTGGATAGCTCCTCTCTGGACAGAACGCCTCGAGACTTGCAAGACCGGTCTAGGAGTAAGCGAGAAACATTCCTGCTGCACTTCTTGGACCTGAGCTTGTTGCCCACACGGCCAAATTCACCGCTCATAAGCAACTCGACGCCCCTCTTCTGAGGTTCGGTGTGGGGAGGGTACCATTGTCTGTTCCAATGTGAACTGGCTGAATCGTCCTCGTCGTCATTGCCTGCATCGTCCTCGTCTTCCTCGTCTTGGGCTCTCGAGGGGGCGGTTCGTAGCAAACGTACCAGGTCGCCATAGCTCATCGACTCCCCCCCGTTGTCGTCCATACTAGAGCTAGTCGTCCTTTCGATCGTGCTGCCAGGTTGCAAGTGCTGAAGGTCAAACAGTGCTAGCAGATGAGACATGAGAAGGCTTTGGCGGGAGAGATATGCAGTGAGGCACTTACAACGCAAGATTTGGGAAATCGCGATGCGACTCGGGTCCTGTGGATGTGCGGGAATGTGAATGTCGTCTTGATCGATTTCGAGCTCGAGAACGTTATCGTCGCCCTCGAGGTAAGCGTCGGGGCCATCGTAAGCCTCGTCGTCGTCGGGGTGTGTGTCGATATCGAAGTCGTATTCAGACATGGCTTGTGAGAATGGTTATCTGGTTTGCCGGCAATACGTTCCGACCTGACTCGGATCTCTCACGTTGTCCGACTGAACAGAGCCGTGAAAACGAACATGTCTAATTCACCAGTCTCTCTGGACGGAGGGGTGAGCACATCCTGTGACTACTGCCAGGGTCCAGCAGCACGTTGGATGGGTCCAGAGCCGTGCATGTGCATGAGACACAATTGTCGTTCCGCACTGAGCAGCTGCTCGTTCGCTGCAGGGACTGAGTTGACATGAAAGCTCGGTCGATGCACATCGTTTTCCAACTCCGCACTCTTGCTCACGCCGACGACGACAAGTCTCTAGCCACCACCGCCCGCGATGGCGGTCCCCATAACTATCACTGCGGATGAGGTCAACTGTCTCATACATGCATATTTTCAAGATTCCGGTAGGCCGCTCTGCAACCGACGGCCTGCCTCCTCTAACTTCACTTCAGGCTTTCAACACTCTGCTTTCTCGCTACGTATGGAGGGTCGCTTGGACCACTCTCATCATATCAAGAAACACATTCCACGCGGTGAGCTGGTAGAACGTCTCAGCAAGGCACTCTTGTACGCCGAAGTCGAGGCACACTGGAAAGGCGATTCATTCGCGAAGAACTGCAAGAGTAGTTTCTCTCTACTGGAACGTCATGTGTGCTCCCTTGACCCGAATGCAACGACGCTGCTAGCTCCACAGCAACCCGGAGAATCCAACATAGCCATGCTAGCCGGCGAGACTGCCATCAAACGAAAATCAATTTCACCTTCCACAGAGGATGGACGTGCCGAAAAGCGTGCCAGAAAGGAGGCCGAAGACAACCACGCAGCGATGGTTGTCGACGGTACGCCAATCACCTTTAACACTTGCACCGCCAAGTGACTTGTATCCGTAGGACCTTCCAGTATTGCCCCGAAGGAAGTGAAACTGTCTGATTTGCAACAACCATCCCCAGAGAGTGCGGTCAAAAAACCAAAGACGAAACGGGACCCGGTCAGATTACTGCAAGCACACAAGGCTGAGGTGAGTTTCGCCTAAGCCAGCAAAAACACCCAGTGACGGAGCTTGTAGGTTTTCGTAGTCGCTTGGAGCCCAACTACAGCGGGACAGCTGGTATCGGGGTATGCGCTGAATATCTCAATTAATTCCAGTGTTGATTTGACAGCATGACACGTCAGATCACGCGATGCCACAGTCAACTATTGGAATGTTCCGTTCGGTTCATATGAGGGTTCCCCATCCTCCCCTTCGCGGCCGACACTGACGTTATCCAATCTTGCGGTCTCTTCCCAAGCCGACTTGACATCCATTGACTGGAGCCCTGATGGTTCGCTTGTTGCGATAGGGTCGTATGATGCAACACTTCGAATCTGCACCTCTGCAGGAAAGGCATATCTTACAGACGACCATCATAAGGTCAGACGAAATTACGTATTCACGGCAGGTTGTACTGATATCTGAAAGGGCCCCATTTTCGCTGCCAAGTTCTCTCCTTCAGGACAATGGATAGCTACTGCGAGCTTGGACAGCACGTCGTGCGTGTGGGACGTCAAAAACAAGAGACTGTATCGACAATATCGAAATCACGAAGGTAACGTGTTGTCGGGTCCGCCAGGAGGAACTCACCTTATACGGCGTGTCAGAAGCTTGTTGTCTGGATGTTGACTGGATCGATGACTCTACGTTTGCGAGTGGCGGGAGTGATCGCGTGATCCACATTGTCTCTTTGAACGGAACCAAACCCATCCAAACTCTCAGGTATGTTGGTCGACCGAAACATCCATCATTGAACTTGACGCTGGAGCAGAGGACATGAAGGGGAATTGAATATGCTCAAATGCAACCCATCACGCACATGCCTGGCTACATGCTCTGATGACACCACCGCCCGGATATGGAATATTGAACACCTGCACTCGGAAAAGCCGATGCCTACTCATGTTGTACTGAAGGGCCACAAACGGTGTCTGACTTCCATCAAGTGGTGTCCGAATAGCCAGGCAGGGGAGCACGAACTGGTAGCAACGTAAGCCACTTGAGCCGGATGATATGTGCATGATCTCACTCTGTGACAGGGCATCGTTCGATTTCACAGCCCGATTGTGGGATTCGGTGACAGGGGACTGCTTGAAAGTGTTCACGGATCACACCAAGTATGTGTTTGCCCTGTCATTTAGCCCAGACGGCTCTCTGCTGGCAAGTGGCGGTGGGGATGGCTCATTGAATATGTATGATGTCAAGGTAGGTAGAGTTCAGTCTCTCGAAATGGATGGCAGGCTGATTGTTGGTGGAGACACGGGAACGGACCTGGACTTGGTCGTGTGGAGAGAAGACGGGTGTTTTCGAGATTGACTGGAAGCAATGGGGAGAACAGAGTCTGATAGCGCTGGCGATGGAGCACAAGGTGGTCGGCGTTATCGATCCAGCAAAGTTGCCCTGGGTATCGTGATGTGTAGAATTAACCTATTAATGTGCCGTCTGCCGAGCGATGACGTCGACAGCCAATGGATGCTGACTAGCTTATAACACTTTCACTTGTTGGACATAGACCACCATGTTCTTCCTTGCTTTCAGGCCAGCCTTGCCCCGCAGCGCACTACAAGCTGCCGTGCGCTCGAGGGCAAACCCCAGCGCACGCTTTGGCACCCTCAAGAATGTCGTCCAGAAACGCCCTACCACACACTCTCTGCTTCCTCCGTACGGGTTCTCCCGCACCATCATAACGGATGCCCAGACTATCACGCAGGCCTCCTCACAAGACGCCTGGAAAAAAATTGCAATCACAGCCGTACGTAGCAATTGGACCCACCCCCGTCTGTTGATTCAAGTGTGTAGGCCGCTGTGGCAGGTACTGTCGTCGTTGCAGAAGGGTTCTTGAACAGAGACACCCGTGACTCGTTGACTGCTGCCGAACAGTCCTATCTACATGATAGCTTCAAGTATACTGGGGGTGGCCTTGTTCTTACGGCGCTAGCTGCCAGAAGCATGTTCAGGTCTGGGGTTGCTTTCAGAGTCATGTCAGCGAATCCATGTGTGTATTTTTCGATTCGGCCCCTCCCAACATTCCTCGATGTAATCGTGCCTTACAGGGCTTGTACTTGGTGTGAGTCTTGTCGGCAGCATCGGCTCCATGATGGGAGTCTATTACACCCCTCCCGAAAGAACCGTGCAGAAACACCTCTTCTGGCTGGCAAGTCATCGGCATTTGATAATATCTACTCTCTAACTCTCCGTAGGGGTTCAACGCCTGTCAAGCAGCTACACTAAGCCCGTTGTTCTTCCTCAGTCCAGCCATCTTGTCCCGTGCTGCGCTGTATACGTGCGGGGTCGTTGGTTCCCTGTCTTACGTCGGCGCAACTGCAAAGTGTGTTATGTATGTCGTTCCTTTGACGTAGCACTCACATGCCGGACAGGAATGACAAGTATCTGTACATGGGTGGCCCACTTCTCGCCGGTGTGACTGTTGTAGCACTGTCTTCTTTGGCTCCGATGGCCCTCCCACTTGGTATGCGTGGGCTGGCCATCGCGGAGTCGATCTCTCTCTACGGCGGTTTAGCCGTGTTTGGCGGATTTGTGCTCTATGAGTAGGCATTTACCCAGCCTTTTACCACGCATTCGTCCCTAACTTTTCCCTAAGTACTCAAAAGATTCTACAACATGCACGTATGGCAGAAATGGGTGCCATTCCCAGGGACCCAATGAAAGAGGCGATTGCTTTGGAGCTTGACATGATCAACATCTTGTGAGTGTGACAATAGTCAGTCCGAACTCATCTTGACATGTCCCAGCGTCCGTCTCGTCCAGATCCTCATGATGCGCTCCAACAACAGAAAGTGATTTACATGATCTTGTGGGACGTCTTGAATCGAGTCAACTTCAGTTGGTCATTTCGGCCGTCACTTGGTAGTTATTCCGAGGATGTAATTATCATGTTCCAATTGGTCTACTCGAAACCACAGCCCTTACACAGTATGGCTACGAAGCGCCTTTACCTAGGTCTTGTAGCATGCCAACAAAGCTCCCAGGACCAACAATTTCGGTGCCACCATAAGTGAGGCGCTTCCCTGTCTTGACTGCCCACTCTTCGAGATTTCCATACTCGACGTAACTCGCACCACCCACGACGAACACCATACCATCTGTGAATGCCATACGTCGCGTTCTGCCACTGCTTGATGCACCACTAACACCGGGTCCACCGCCAGTTCCCGAGACACCCAATCCTCCCTGGGCATGCCGAGGTGCACGAGGATCCAGGAACAAATATTCGTCGGTTTCTTGCAAAGACTGGTTCGATGCGGCTGATGAATCCATCAGTGCCTCGACCAGTCGCGTCGCAGGTAACAGTTTGTTTGCCGGCAGGAAATTCTTTACGCCTGAAATCAAGTTCTCCAAGCCACCCTCTTTCAGACGGTCAGTGAGCTGGAAATAAACTCGTCAAATGACAACGAGAAAGCCTCTCAAAGAGTACGAACTTTGTTTCCGAGAGCCGTAAACCCCCTGAATAGTTCCGCTTGACCACCGAGTACTGGTGTGGATGTCCCACCGACGGTGGCGGAAACAGTCATACGCGAAATCTCTCTTGTTCGTCGAACATACTCGAACGCTGCCGTATCTGCACCGGCACTCTTGAGCTCCTTCTCCAGTTCGGTAATATCGTCCTTGGAGATGGCGTTATCAGGTGAAGAGAGGTAGAACACTAGGATGAGACGGAGCTTGTCCTCGGGGGTGAAAGCTCCGTCCGGCCGAGATGCACGAAGCGTCTCTAGAATCGATGGCACTGTCTAGCAACTCAGATCGTGAGGCTGCGTCATGAACGACGGCATGTGGACGCTCACTTGCTTATTGGCCGCCTCTTCGGTACTGAAGAGTTCATCAAGACCTCTTTTTTTGATTTGTTCGAGCAGTGCCGTGGCGATATTCATGTGCGTGTCAAGCGTCGCCTTACGAGCAGTGAGTTCGGGAAGCTGTGTTATAGCGGTCTTCAAGTGTGCCGCATTCGACGAAAGGTCGCTGTGTGTTGTCAGCTACATGCTTTTAAACGTTTACCGCAGCACCAACTCACAGTTGCGAAATATCATTGACATCACTCACACCCGTCGATCGTGTAATTTCTGCGGCATCTTGCTTATACTTGTTCAACTCAGCATCGATGTCTTCAGCAACCTGAGGGAACGGGTTCGCAGCATTTTTTGCCCAGAAAAAGTCCTTTGAATCAAAGTCGTACGAACGTTTTTGTGGGCTGTTGACAACAACGCGATTAAGCTTGATCTCAAGACAGTCTGATACGAGGGCTTGGTATGTCCAACCATGAGAGACCATGGAAACAAGGTCCACATTCCTGTCCAGGATGAGCAGCACTCAAGGTGATTAATTAGGACGGGGATGAAAAGATGAGGAATGGAAAAATCGCACATGGCCTTTGCAGATTGGACAATCCAGAGGAATCCTGTGAGAAGAGCGATGTGGTCGGCCCATGGGCGCGTGATGCAGAAAGTAACGCATCCCGAATCTTAACGTCGAGTTTCTTGGCCACCATTTCTGCTGCATTGCCTTTGGGAGCACGGATGATCGGGACATGCCCTGTGGAAAGATTAGATTGCATTCAGTTTGGCGGCTGCTGGGAGCGCATACCCGCGGTCACAATGGCACTAAATATCCCACTGGCAACACGTTCAATCTCATCCTCGATCTGTTGTTCAGTCGACGACGGGGAGTTCAGAAGTTGGTACGAGTAACAGGGTTTGGGTTGAGATGGACCTGCTTGAAACCCTGGAGATGGCAGTGGCGACAGCAGGGAGAATAAAGATGGTGATGGTGCGATAAACGATAGATACTGGTCGACGACCTGATGCAGGGGTCCGGTAAGTGTGAAATCTGCCCCAACATAGAACGATGAGCAGACCAACCTGCTCCACCAACTCCCCTGTGCCAGAGCTAGCGACCGAGGCTGCAAGCTCCTCAAGAAGTGCACGAGGTAGCGGTTCGACAAAATTGAGGTGGAAGGATTCGTATAGACACTTGTCAAGGTCCTCCGATATTCGGCGTATATTTTCCAAGGTTGGGGAAACAAAGTAAACGGCAGGAACGTCCGGTAACGGTGGACGCAGGGAGTGTAGCTGACTGTAATGACGTGAGGACCCCGAAGAAAGACGAAACGAAACCACGTACACGTGCAGAGTCACGCCAGCATCGCGAAGATCTTGAACACGCAGCACTGTTGCTAGGACGTCTTTCGTTTGCTGGTCCAAGACTAGTACTTTCCAGACCAGAGGGGCAGTAGATGTCGGGGCTTTGACTGCGGGCGCGGACTTTGGCTGGGTGGAGGTAGCGGACGGTGCAGCTGCATCCTGGGGGAGACCGAGGTTGAGTAAGGCGAGCAGAGCGTCTGTCTGTGCCTGTTGCAAAGTTGTGGGGGCGATGGCCTGGTATGGGATGAGCATGACGGGTCCGGCGGTGGGCTGCGTGACTTACATGCTTGAGCGCAGAGCTGGCCATGCTTATTGGACGAGCGACAAGCACTTACTTGGTACAGTCTGAGAACGCGCTGTCACGTGGTCTGAACAGTCTGACGTGGTAACGAGCATGATTTTCTGGCAACCAGCGTATAGTTGGCCAAATAAATTCACTCATCCAATCTTGATGCACCTGACAATGGCAATGCTTGATCGCCTTATAGATCAGACGGCATAGATCTCGAACGGCCCGCCTTATTGCATCGAGACCATCCCGTCTCTACGTTGGTATTGTAGGCGACAGATTTAATTGCTGCAATAACCAATCGACTGTCACCTGTTATCCACCCGGGCCCTTACTTAAATCCAGCAACCAGGCCCTCCGTTCCCGATTCCTCTAAGAAGGTCCCCTCTTTTCATATTCTGCTTCCCCTCTGTTACTGGTACGCCGCGCCAGTGTCATTTGCTTTCACATAAACCGAGCACCTCACCTCTTAGAAACTCAAACGGTCGAACATGGGCTGCATTCAAAGCGCCCCTCTTGAAAGATCGCAGCATGATTCTCCAAAGACAGGAAAATCATGGGTTTCGAGGAGAAAAGAAAGGCGAGAGCTCAAGGCTGTTGGTAATTGGCCTCCGTCACCAGTAGTGCAAGACCCCGCCCCATGGGTAGAGGGCCACAAAACCTTCGTGTTGCTCAAAGATGGACAAGGCCTTCAATTCGTGCAAGCGGACAGTATTGCATGAATAATCGTCCGAGTCCGGTATTCAACTTCTGCCGGCCGCGATGTTTGTATGAGCGCTTGCGACATATTCATTTCCAACTCGTGTATCCTGACTCGACCCATAGTATATTGCAGAACACTGCTGTCGCAGGCTGTCCGTAACAGAACATTGTATATCATACCTCTGTGCCACTTCACTCCTCGCCAAAGTCTACAACAACCCGTTTCCCCGGATTCTTCGAGCCAAGACTTAGGGACGTACGCAGATGTACTACTAGCGAGTCAGTACAGCCTTGGACACGCGTTCATCGTTGTGTTTGATCACGGACCCTACAATTATTCTCATGGGCCTTTCGCTTTGCTACGGTTCAAGCGCTGTGACATACACTGACAAATTGGATATGACACTGCATGACACCACCAGCTCAGTGATTAAAATAGTGCCTCCCCAGCACTTGCGATTATGCGGTATCGCAGCGTAAAAATACGCCAGGATTCTTCCATTACTCAATAATCGGGTGAGTCAAAACTCGGTCTTGCTTGACAGTTGACCTAGTGGCCCGTTCCACTTTTCGCGCATCGAGTGCGATACCCCACCAATAGACCAGGTGCACTGTTCTGCACAAGAGCAAGGCCAAGGATTGCAGGCCCGATACAAGTAACTTTGATATGCGATAGCATCTGCATCCACGTGTCGACTGAAACACATTTGCTCCACTCAGCCGCTTGTCGACAGTTGTCAATAATAGTTTGCATGACGCACAAAGGACTCACAAATTACGACCGAGTTACGGTTCGCTTGGGAACTTACATTGCAGTCCCGTTCATTTTCTGGGGCGCCGTTTTACACTCAAGATATCGGGATCTTGTCAAAGGCCATCGGATTCCACCTCGCGCGCATTCCCATCAATTAGCGCGGTAGGAAAGCAACATCAACTGTCGTTGTTAACATACGTCAGATGGGCGTAGTTAAGCAATATATTTGGAACTCAATGAGCGTGCATCTTAAGTGCCGTTAATATTTGGTCAAGTGGAGCTGGGACTTCGCCCGAGGACACAAACACAAGCCACCAACCCGAGCCCATGCGGTGCCGTTCAATCGACAGATCTATGTATTCAATTGTCGCACCGATGGGCCAGCATGAACCTGCGTGTCTGGAAAGATCAGGACGGGATTGGAGGGCTGATCTACTGGATCCAAGCAGCGATCATAATGCCGGAAGCAGTGAGTGACAGCGGTTGCGTGCGCAGGTGGAGCAACTTGCGTCAGTGATCCGGGGAATAATAAGGCAGGGTGTGTTTACCACCATTTAAATTCTCACTCCATTCCTGCCAGCTCCACTAGTCCCTCCGTCTCCACCTCCGCTGCCCAGTACCACAGCATGATGTTCTCCAATCCACACCATGCGCATTCAAGCGACCCTCTCGTATCTTATTCCCAAGCACTCCACGATTACACCCTCCACCTCTGGACAGAGTCTCGGAGAATAGCAGAGGAAAAGGCACGATCCAGAGCCGCTCGCAAGGAAGAGGTCTCTCGCAGACGGAGGGAGATCGAGACCCCTCATCCTCCCCAAACGTCAAATCCTCGTCATACGTGAACTATCCATAGACACCGATTTCTTACACAGTCATTCCTTGGTCGGTATCGTAACACTGGAACCTCGTCGCCACGTCGGTTAACGTCCAGCTCTTCCAGCTGGCGCAATCCATGTATCTCTGCAAATCAGCAAATTCTTGTATTCCACCCATATCATCCCGACTTGATAGTTAGGTTTCTCAGTATAAATGTCCAGGACGCTGTGGTTGCATCGATCAGTCCTTGTGCGTCCCCTCTGTTCATCTCGATACTTTGATTTGAGGGTTGACTCGAGATCCAATCTCCACAGAATTATGAACCCACCGTCGTTCTTCAAGCAGAAGCTCCCGCGACGCGGAATTCGTCGTAACACCTGCGACAGAGACGGGTAGAACTAGAAATGTTTTTTTAGCTCAATCTAACTGTACTCTTGTTGCTGAAGCGCTGGTGATTGACGGTACAACATCGGATCGTCAATGAATAATTGCTAAGATAGTCATTTACCTGGCATGGCAATTTTCTTCGATGCAGGCCCAACCGCGTGCCACTCCTCCGGGACGCACTATCCAAAGCTTCCTATTATCCACCCCGAGGGCGCCCGCATGGTAACCAAGTATCATCCTCCTGGTTGTCGTACTTGCAAATAATCAACGTTCATGCACGTGCCACCATCTTCGACCATCGCGGGTAGGAGATCACTAGTACATACTGGTGCTCATTGGACCTGGAACCCTCCAGTCAAATCAAATTCACTACCTTGACGCCGCCCAGGCCTAGGAACTCGGTTGTCTGCATGCGTTGATTGTGATGCACGTTCGTGGGCTAATCCTGGATATGTGACGAGCGCTCAACGCGTTCGTGGAAATTTCGGAAAATTCGTGCGGCCTTCCAGGGACTCGCATAAAAGGCTCGTGATGTAACATCTCCGTGTTCTCTGGGTTCGCGGGAAGATGTTGCTCAGACCCAGTGCGAGGCTCTCTGCCGTGGTGCTCGCCTCCGCCGCTGCGCTTGTGAACGGGCAACACTCCGTGTATACCGTACCTGGTGCATTCCCCACCTCCTTATACTCTTTGTATTACAACAATCCTACAGCAACGTCGGAGCAACCTCAGCCAGTCATTTCGGATCCAGTTACTGTGAGCGTCATTTCCACGAGCTGTGTGGAGGTGCTGATTTTTTTTTGGCCATTCTCAGCATAAAGTGTTCCCGTATTCGCTCACTAATCCCAATGATATTCCCCAAGTGAGACACAGCAATTTTCACAACATGTAGTTGCTTTGACCTGTGAGCTAGAACGATACGTCAGATCCTCACCCACTCCCTCCCGTGGCAGGTTCTTTGAAACTTCTGGAGCAAGCTCTCGCACAAGTCAAGTCAATCTCGATCAACCCAGTCTTTGGCACGAATCAATGCGCGCGCTGCCAGGCATCACTAGAGGTCGCAAAGTTTCTTGCCTTAAGCGCACCTGACCAAGGATCAAACTTCACTGTCGCCCTATGTGAATACTTCAATCACTCATCGACCTGTGAAGCGAGCTATGGTTCTCTCACCCTCGGGCCGATTCTCACGCAGGTTATGTCGTTTGCTGATGTCGGGGGATATGACGGACAAGTGAGTGTCTTGTAAAGATAATCCATGGTTTCAGGTCTACATTACTCTCCAGCTTCTCTGTGCCCAATTCCTTGGACTTTGCTCCTACCCGGACACCTTGCCTTTGAATATCACAGGGTGGTTTGCCAAGCCGAAGCCGAATCCCCTTCCTGTTCCAAAGCAACCCAGTGGCGAGCGTCTGAAAGTATTACATGTGTCTGATCTCCATATCGACCCTCGTAAGTGATTCCCCTCCTCCCCTTTTGGTCGATATATTTTGTTCCCTCGGGCTTATCGGCTTACAGGCTTTGCTAATGGGGCGGAGGCAAATTGTACCAGCGGACTCTGTTGCCGTGAAAATGCTTATAACCAGCAAAGCCTGGAGACACCATTGCTACCAGCGCCTCGGTTTGGCTATTTCTTGTGGTGCGTGCTTACTTCCCCCCATATGCGCCGAACTGCATCTGAGAGCTATGCAGTGACTGCCCATATTCATTGATCGCTGCCACTCTTGAAGCAATCCCTCCCTTGGCGGGCACGGAGACAACTGGATTTAACTTCACGCTCTTCACTGGTGATTTACTCGCACATGATCCCGACATCCAACAATCAAGGTGAGTCGGGCAGTTGCCCTCAGATGTCTTATTAAGCACGCATCAAGGGCCTATACCGAGTATTCAGAGGTAAGGTGGCAAGGGATTGCATTCACTGTTCTGAAATGTCTCTAGGTTGTGTTGTTCGACCTCCTCAAACGCATGCTAGGGCCCGGTCCGGTATATGCAACGCTAGGCAACCACGACAGCTACCCATCTGATGTAGCGGCCACCTACTCTCTCGGTGGCAAGCTGGGTCAGCAGTTTGGATGGTATGCTGATTCTGCATTGTAAGAGTCTCTTGCCATATTGAAATGCGTCTAGGCTGTATGATCATGTCACCGCGCTTTGGAATTATGAAGGCTGGTTGCCGGAAGATTCAGTCGAGTACTCACGTGCACACTATGCAGCATACATGGTGAAACGAGCCGACGGACTGAGAATCATCAGTTTGAACACAAACTTATGTACGTCCATACGAGTGGACTCTGTGGTGCGGACGTCAACAATACATTTCATTCTTTTTAGGGTATCGGTCGGTGACTTCATCGAATTCCCATCCATCGGTTTCTGAGCCATTCATAGATCAAACTATTTCAATTATATCAACGCTTCACACCCAGATACCTCCGGGATGATGAGGTTCCTGACTGACGAGTTGCAAGACGCTGAGGATGCAGGCGATCGGGGTACGTAGATGGTTAGTCAGGGTACAGTCCATACTGACGGAGGACAGTCTGGATTATCGGTCATGTACTCAGCGGTTGGGACGGTTCTAATTCGCTCATGAACCCAACAAATCTCTGTACGTGTGCCTTGATGAGGTTCCAATTTCAACTGAAATTCTCCATTCAACAGTCTATCAAATGTAAATGTTCTTGTTTATTGTATCCTCGTCGCCTTCTTGATGAGCTTTATAGTGTCGATCGCTTCTCTCCTCACGTCATCGCGAGTCGGTATGATAGTCTTCTCCGTAAGCAGCTAGCTAACCCTGCTGCAGATATCTTTTGGGGCCATGCCCACGAGGATCAAGTGTCCGTAAGTCCTTCGGAAACCGCATCCACACCAATTTGGTGAACCGGACATAGATCTTTTACACGAACAATGCCACAGTAATGAACACTGACACTGCTCAAACATTATCCTGGGCGTGTTCTTCTTCACCTCGTCGTTCCAACTTCGCTAACCCTTCCTAGACTGGACCTTCGGTGACTCCTCTGACAAACCTGAACACCGGTTTCCGCGTTTATGAGGTCGACTCTGCTGTATGTCCGTCACTTTCCTGGAGGAGTGGATACTAATTTCGGATTATTCGTAGACTTTCGAAGTTCTTGATGCTTACACGTGAGTTGCCTCGTATCTGGTAGCCACAGAAGTCGAACTAACGTTGTTTCGACAGTTATATAGCCGCTGTCGACACCTTCAGTGCTCTAGACGACATTCAATATGGACCCACATTCGAGTTAGAGTATAGTACTAGAGAAACCTATGGCGCAAACATCCCCTGGAACAACAATGACCCGCTGAACGCAACTTGGTGGCATCTTCTGACCGAGCGTGAGTCCTCCGGACAGGTGTCTGGCCTCCACCTGACCCTCGTCATTGTAGAGATGGCTGTGAACTCTACCTTAGTCGAGGTATGTGGACACCTGTTGAAATTCGGACTGAGCGTTGTTCCTGACAAGTAAACCAGATCTTCAATACATATCAGGGCAAGAGCTCCATTCTCACCCCTCCGTGTACAGGAGAATGCGTGCCTGCCAGAATTTGCTACATCCGTAGTGGATCTGCCAGCATTGCTCGGGAGAACTGCCCGGAGGGATATGGGTCAGTTCAATAG
>JBBPRK010000869.1:0-17034 GCA_038093075.1 Boletus patriciae
CCCACCACTCACTTGCAAGCACTCACCCCCACCACTTGCTCACTGCCCCAAGTCCCACATTGCACACAGCTCATGCATTCCCCACTGTACCTAGTTCCCAGCCTATTACACCCACAATTCCTGCACTGCACACTAGTACAGCCCACTGTGCATCAATGCACATAGGGCTGCTCGACCCACGTCACCCATAGCACATGTATCACACAACCCCACCCACAGCCACTTTCCCATCCCATCATGCAAGCACAGAGCTCCTTACTCACACTATTGGCCACCAACATCACCCTCATTGGTGGGTGCACTGCCAGTCAGCATACACACCTCACTTACCCCTCTCAGCCCACATGGCACACAATGTATGTACTTTCCCAGTGCTCGCACGCAGCCCACATCCCCCTCAGTGGACACTGGACCCGCCTAGCCTGTACCGCTCACAACAGTGCATGCACTGCACATGCATGGGGCTTGCTCCCCCACTTTGTACGGCCCACCATGCACACCCATTGTGTGTACATTCCACTCACTCCCCCTCCCCCCATCCCACTATGCGTTGTGCACCCACTTATGCTCACTGATTCCCACTGACCCTGCTTGATGCCAAGTGTCCACCTGCCCAGCCATCACCCACAGTGCTCGCATTGCCAATCAGGCGTATGTATGCTCAGGTGGGGAAGGGGATAAGAGAGTCATCTTAATACCACATCGGTAAAGACAATCTATTCTAACTGAGAAGCACACTAGCCAGTGTCTGTTCGGAACTCATTGGGTCATATGAAAATGCATTCACAGCAGCATGTAAAGGAAACTGATGCATACGGTTGAAGAGATATAATATGTTGGTATGCAATAAAATAAAATCCCAGACAGAATGAATGCTTGTGCAACGCAAATGATCTCTATTGCTGAAGTGTTATCCAAGGGACCTTTCCATCAAATGGCATTGAAAATCCCCTTTAAGCTGTACTCTTGAGCAAACAAGTCAACCATAAATACAAACGGAAGGCAAGGACAGGAAACATGGTGGCTCACAAGGATTCCCTCAGTGTTACCAGCATGGATGTCACTGTGGAAAGGGATTTGCACAATAGTCATAGCATATATCACATAGCACCCAATTTTCGGCAATAAAACTGATGAAACCACCAAGCGTTGTGTTGAGTGATGTGCCTAACACTCAACAATTGTGCAAAACAAACACTTGGCTCTTGCTTCCCTCTGTTCAGCACAAAAAGGCAATGAAATACAGGTGTCATGCAACCATTGAAAATCAGTCCATACAAATAACTCATTGAAGTCTAAGAGCTCAGGGTCATCATCATCCTGGTGGTAGTCCTCTGTTTCATTGAGTGTGAATGCAGGTTTGGCCATCCCCATGAAGCGGTCCACAATTCCCCAACATTTCTGCATCTCCACTCTGCCAATGACGGCTTTGACATTCCACAAGTCAGTGATAATGGGGGCCAAATATTGTGAGAAGGTTATGGTTGTCAAGACTGCGTCTGAAACAACCCAACAAGCCAGTCTGCCGTGCTTTAGGGAATCCAACTAGAGGCAAGGTCACTTAGCCAAAGTGACTGTCGAAGGTGACTTAGCTGCGCAGTCTATTGGCAACTGAGACTAGAGGTGCTGTCCAAGGCACTAGCAATGGATTAGGAGTCGCTATCTGGTGGCTTTATGGGGAAAGACCAAGAGAACTAGACTGGAGTTCTCTGGTGGCGACTTAGGCCTTTAAATACTACTAGGGGGTTTGTACATGATTGTACCGAATCTACCGATACGTGTCCGAACATAGACTAAGTATGTAAGTAACATGAGTTAGGGGCATGCATCAAGCATAGCCATGAAATGGAAGGAAAACATGATGCAACCGCATGGCAGTGGCAGAATGGAAGAGAAGGCGCAGCCTTTATGAAAGACATGCATAGGAGGTGTGCATCAAGCACTGCCATAAAGAAGGCACTGCCTTAATGAAAAGTGAAAGGTTAACATGAGGCATGTGGGAAATGAATGAAAGAAGCATAGAAGTGCACAGCACTGATGTGATATGGAGGTCGTGCACTGCACGCGGTAAAGGGCAGGCGCAAGCCTGGTGCGAAGGCAGCGTAGCTGTTATGAGACTAAAGGGGATCTTATCAGTCAAGACAAGAGATAAGATAAGAAACAAAAAAAATCGTAAGAAGTCCGTTATGTTAGGCGCTAGAGAGCGACCGTAACAGCGTCTTCACCATCCATTTTCACAGGCCTGACCAGTGCCAGTAGCAGCATCGAGTTACGAAAATCCCCTCATATTCTCTCATTCCCCAAACTGCAAACCAGGATATACTCCAGTTGACCATACATGATGGCATTGATATCAATGTCCATGCCACCAGGGGTGCCTCTTTCTCCGGGGTCATGGTGGATCTTAAACTATGCACAAAGATTGTCAATGTCATATTTCTTGTTTGTAGGCATGGTGGGACATACCTGAACAAATGTATTGTCACAGTGTGATTCATGATACCTTCGAAAAGATCCTAGCATCTGGATTTGATCCCCCCCTCACGGATGCATAGCTTGGACCAGGATGGCATCGTGCAAGGGATATTCGCAAGGATTTGGTTGAATCACCCACCAAGGATTGCCTTGAGGTAGGTAGCAACCTGGTGCCATATCCCACCATCTGGTAGTAGGGCCAACATAGGATCTACATGAGGCTGTCAGCACAGGTGGTCTTTGTGAGGATGGTTACCTACGATCGTCATAGACACATTCATGCCATGAAAGCTGATCCTCAGAATGACCGAGACGATGGAAGTCTCCAAGCTCATCTTCGAGGTCATACTTCACTCAAACCTGACTGAGCTATGCCATGCGAAGGATCTGACCATTGAGGTTGCTCCATGGTGAACATCGGGACTGTAGCGCTTCCTGCAGTATGGCACAGTAGCATTCCATTGAGAACGTCCAGGTTGTTCAAATGGGGCCACAAAACCTTATTCCAGCCATGACATGTAAGAGTCCATGAACTGGGAGTGTTGCAGGTTGAGAGACGATCTTCCCTGTATTGGTAGTAGTACCTACAGAATTCTGTTAGCACAAACTTGGTGGCACAACTGTGCATTTACCTTTCATACAGCATCACCCACTGGACCAACCCCTCCTCGATCTCATCCACTTCCATGATTATCAATGTAAACTTGATCATTTTTCACATAACGTACACAAGGAGTAGCATGTGCTTGTAGAATCTGTCAGAGGAGAAACAGTCCTTCAAAAGGACACGTGCAAGATACATGAACCAGAAGCCCCATGCCTCTGTGGTGAAGAGCGAGCAGTCTTGGGCGATATTGCCCAACATCCACACAAAGATGCTAGGGAGGGTCAGGACTGCATGCACTGTTTCCTCACCTATTTGCAATCAAACATGTGTGGGGATCTCATAGTCCTCGCACCATGGATTGAGTCCTTTGAAGTGGCCCATCCAGTGATTGACGAGAGTAGGAATAATATTTTCTAGGAAGAGGTCCATCCACTCCCATGGGATACACCTTGCGTAGTCAACACTGGCAACACGACAAAGGCTGGGTAAGCCCCGGATACCTGTTGCTTTACTGAGGTCAGCATGCTGCTTCTTGGTCAGGATTGGATGAGAAAGTCTGGCGGCAGTTTCCACAAATTCATGGTGTGTGCGTAAGTTGAGGGCTATTGGATTGACTGAAGGACAAGGTTGGTGCACAAGAATGGGAGTGCGAAGAGGTACATAGTA
Source organism: Boletus patriciae (assembly GCA_038093075.1). NCBI lineage: Eukaryota > Fungi > Basidiomycota > Agaricomycetes > Boletales > Boletaceae > Boletus > Boletus patriciae. The sequence continues at coordinate 3,749 of JBBPRK010000869.1, forward strand.
AACTGTTCCCTTTCCGGTTATATTACAGACACCTTGAATATTGCAGGAGCGGCAGGGGTGCACTCCATTGTGTCCCTTGATGTTCAGGAACTTTTCAATTGCAAGGATGTCCCCATTCTTGAAGAGAGTGTATGTGCAAAGCAGAAAATTCTATTGAGAAACTGTGTCGAAAGTGTCGACATCACTGGCAAGGAGTGCTAGCTCGTCATTCAGAGGTGCGAGAAATGGAAGGACCTCCACAGCAGTGTTTAAAAAGTAGGTAGCTGTCTGCTGTGACACCGAGCATGATATCATACCAGTGATTGAAGTAATGGTGGGAATATGCAACCCTATTGATGGTGACCAGCATGTTCCAAAGGATATGGTACCATTCGCCATCAAAAATATCAGAGACACTGCCTGGTGTTGAAAGATATTGGTAACAATATAGAAGCAGCTCTACTGCCTTTGCATTCTGGAAAAACACCTGAAGTTGGGGAATGAGGGGGAGGTAGGAAGAAATTCAATGGGGTTTGCATGAGGGAGAATACCAGGCCTCTGCACAGAAGGGGCATTCCTCTGTATGGATATGTGAATATAACACAGGAGTTAATGCAACAGTCAACATGTTTGAGTTCAAGCCCAGAGAGTACTGAAAGGCGGTGAAGGACAACCCATTCCAAACTGATGTCAACTTTATGATGAAATGCGTGTCGGAGCTGATCATAAATTCAACAAGGCATGTTGGAGATCATTTTGAGCTTGAAAGCACAGATATCGTCCTGGTCCTTATCTGTGATTACCTGGTTTTCTGGTTTGTAGTCAATAATCAATAAGGAGATATAAACAAGCAGGAGCGACGTACTAATGGAATGAAGCTCCTTCTGCAACCCGGGGTCCAACCAAGCCTCCAACTGAGCTTGAACATCTGAGGGTGGGAGATAGAGTTCAAAGTTGGTTTCTTCATGGAAGTGCAATGGGTCGACGTCAGAGAAGTAGTCCAGCTCCTCTTGAATGATTTCATGGTTGCTTTCCCTGTCGTCATCCTCATTGCAATCCAAGTCTTGGGTGGTGGGCTCACTTTCATCCGGCCCTTCCTCATCTCCAGTACCACCAGAGGATCATGAGAAGGAACTCCACTTGCTTGCAGAGGGAAGCATTGTGGTAGGATCAGCATTTTGATAATGGTGGTCACAGGCACACTTGGAGAGCATCTTGTAGCAGCTTGCACTGCACCAGCATGTCTTGTAATCATTTCGATGAGCACACCCAAATGGGTGTGCCATCTGTGAATGCACCAGTTAGCTAGAGAGGATGAGAGACAGGCAAGAATGCTACTGACTGTGTGCTGAATGTCCTCAAAGTGAAAATCTTCAGGAGTCACTGCTCACAGTGTGATGTCACATGTCCTGGTCACGTGTGATATAAACCTTTGCCACACCCACCATTGATTGATCTCCATTTAACTCCATCTCTCTTGCTGGTTGAGAACATGCCCATCATTCAAACACACTCTTTAAAATTTAGTGATATTATCTATCTGGACATCACTGGCATCATACCCCACATTTGCAACAAGTACTATTGGTTCCAGTTGGACATCACAACACATGGAATCAAGGTAAGTTGTCCATATCTTATATTGTCCCTTCCTCACTCACTTTTTGCAAATCGTGAGACAATCATACTTTGGATTGGTGATGATCCATCATACCCTTCACTGAGCCAAGTGGAGTGGGTCAAGGCAGAGCATGAAGACTTTTTTACACAACCGGCCTACCTTTCCCAACGTGCCTCAACCGGCCATTGCCTTTGCTTCTAACACCCACTTTGCCCAAGACTCCCACCAGGTGACCACCACTACATTCCTATTCTGAGACCCCACCACATTCCACCCCACAGGACTTTGATGATGACGCATGGACCAACTTTGATTTCACATGTCTCTACTCCGACTGCCACTCAGACAACAGGCATGGCTCAGCCTCTCATGTGTCAGATTCAGAAGATGAATATTTTGCTACTCCTATCAAGACTGAAGGATCAGACAACATCAATCATCACTTCTTGCTCAACCGTGTTCAAGTCATGGCAGCTCCTTGCTTGCTTCTCACCCCACCAGGTCACAACCAACACCCAAGGATCCGCATTCTCAACCAGACTGAGATCGTCAATTGCAGGCTGCAAGTGGAAGCAGAGCACACGTGCATGTGTGGTTGTGATGAGTTTTGGCTGACTGGCAGCAGCCGGTGTTATGGCTCAGTATGCCTAACATCGTCTTAATGGACTTAGTCATTTCTTTTCTCTTTCTTATCTTATCCAATTATCATATAACAGCCACGCTGTTCCTATGCTTTGACACATGGGAAATAAGTCCACCATTGTAAAACCAGGCGTAACCCGATACGGATCGACGCCCTACCTCACTTGCCCAGCTGGCATCTGCGTAGGCATGGAGCTCATTGTCTGCGGCCTCTCTTCCATAATGGAGGCGAAGGTTTTGGGTTCTGGCTAGGTAGTGGAGCATGTGCTTTGCAGTGGCAAAATGCCTCGGTTCGGGATTGGCGTTGTGCTGAGCCAATGAGTTGACTATGTAAGTGATGTCGGGTCTCGTGTTGATGGAAAGATAAATGAGTTCGCCAACGAGTTTCAGATAGGATGATCAAAGATTCGGGATGTCTGGATAGGTGGTACTGGAGTCACCTAGTGGAGCTTTTGGATCAGCTGGGAGGAGGACTGGGTTGCATTTCGACAGGCCATACTCTTGGAGCAGGAAAGTGATATAGTTGTTTTGATGCATCCAGAGTTGACGTGTTTTGCGATCGCGCTCGAACTGAACTCCCAGGTACTTTGTGACAGGGCCGAGGTCTTTGATTCCAAATCGTTCGGCAATCCTCGTTTTCACCTTTTCGAGGAATGGCCTTGAATTGGATACTCCCATCCCATCATCGACATGCCAGCCGATGAGACAGCGTACTCGCGTAATCCCAATGGCCTGGTCGACAGCTCCTTCATAGTAGAAAAGTGCATCATCAGCCTCCATGTGGGTGAATCCCAGGTCTGCCATGACAGCGCAGACCTGTTTGTACCATTCCAGAGCGGACTGTTTCAGTCCGTAGATTGAACGGAGCATCAACCAGACAATTTCACGCCAATCCCCTTCTTCAAAACCTTTTGGCTGACGCATGTAAATTTCCTCTTTTAATACCCCCCAGAGGAATGCCTGTTTTGCGACGAATGTGTTGATTTTACAATCATTCCGACAAGCGAGAGCTGCAAGGAGTCAAATGGAAGCCGGTTTGATCACTGGAGTGAATGTCGCGCCATAGTCCATGCCCAGGATTTGTGAGAAGCCCTGAGCAACAAGCCTAGCTTTGTAGACAGAACCCCCCTTATTGTCCTCTTTGAATTTGAGGACCCAACGGCAACCAATAGCTTTGCAGTTTGAAGGTAAGGGCGTGGCGACATAAACATTCATTTCCTTCATGGTCTGAAGCTCAGCTTTCATCGCTTTGAGCCATTTGTTTTTGTCAGTATGTTGTACTGCCTCCTTGTATATCGCAGGTGGGATGCTCATGTTGTAGTCAGGTTGTGTGGGGTCAGAGCATTTGTCGCTGTGGATGGTGATGTGGGCTTGTTCATCGGCCGTGTGTGCATGTTCTTTGACAACTACTCCAACTGCTGCATCAGGTATGACCACATTGGGTTTGATGGCTTGCAAGGAGTCGACACTTTCCTGCTTCTCCTCTACCCCCTCGCTCAACGGCTCTCCTTCATTGGGAGTGCCACTAGCGCCAGTTTGCTTTTCCCTCAGCGCCTCCAGGCAGGCACGTGCTGCTGCACACTCGTCAGCATAAGCTTTCCCTGCCTGAGTAAGGACTCGAAGATGAGATGACCAGCGTGGCGGATTGTCACTTCCAAGGGAACGAGGTGAGGTAGGGGCGTCAGCAGTGGTGTGAGATGCGATTGAAGTCACAATGGGAGGGGAGGAAGGTGGAACTACAGGTTCAGGGCCTGCGTTCTCGTTACACAAGAGACTGTTGTCATCATCCTCATCCTTATCTGCACCATCGATTAGTGCAGGCAGCTTCTCCTTGAATATGACATCCCGAGTGGTGAAGAATGAGCCATTTTCAGCATCACGGACATGGTACCCTTTTGTTCCATTGGGATAGCCAAGGAAAATGGCGTGACGGGAATGAGGTCCAAACTTTGTTTGCAGCTCAAGTGGGATATGCGCCCAGCAGCGTGAGCCAAAAACCCGAATGTGAGAGAGGTCAGGTTTCTTCCCATTGACAATCTCATAGGGGGTGAGCCCAGGGGGTAAGGAAATGGATTCGGTGCGATTCCAAAGATACGCTGCAGTGAGTACAGCCTCCCCCCAAAGATTACTTGGGAGGTTTGCCACCTCAAGCATTGCAAATCCTCTACCCTCCAAGGTGTGTATGGCTTGTTCAGCTTTCCCGTTTTGTTGGAGGGCATATGGACTGGCAAGTTGACACTGAATACCACATTCCTCAAGTGCTCCCATAAACTCTCGACCGATAAATTCCCCACTGTTATTGGATCGCAACACCTTCACTGTGCCACCTGTGTGATTCTCCCACAATTTCTGAACCAGCTTCCAAGCCTGAAGTGCCTGGTCTTTCGTGGCAAGTAATTGGACATTAATGAGGTGGGTATGGTTGTTGAGGAAAACAATAAAGTAAGCTTTGTGGTGAGGCGTCCAAACAGGGAAAGGGCCACATAGATTGGAGTGGATCAGATCGAGCATGTGAGACACGCGAGGCGTTTTGGAAGGTGCAAATGGCTTCCAGGGGTGTTTAGCCATGACGCAGGCTTTGCAGCGACTGAGGGGCTGATTGGTGTCGACGGTTACGCCCTCTGCAATCAATGGAAGTCGTTTCACCAAGTCACCGCCAGGATGTCCCATTCGAGCATGCCACATATCCCATGTCAATGGGGGTTTTGCAATGGCACTAATCTCTTTGACAAATGGGGTAGACGCTGTGAGCTCGCTCGGATGAAGTAGATGGAGGTTCACGTAGAACAGGTTTCCAATTAGTGGAATGAAACTGAGCGCCTCACCCTTGTGAGACAGGTGACAATAGGCTTCTCCTCCCAAGCTGGACCCTTTAATGCGCAGTCCCATCCACGATTGAGCATTCATCTGATGGATATCAAATTGAGGAGAGCTCCTGGAGCGTGAAGGCACTTGTGTAGCGTCAATCTGTGCCTCTCCCCATTCAGTATCAGCTCTCCAATGCAAGTCCTGCATCCTGTTGTGACGAGGGAGCTGTGATTGGCCGTCATCACTGGTGGCCTGTCCTCCTCCCTGAAATCGACGAAGTAGGCGCGATCCATTATGAGGTGAGACGTGGAACCAGAGTCGAGTATTGTTGACATAATGGATGCATGGCAGCAGACATCCTCTGGGGTTTCGATGATAGCTGCACAAGACAGTTCTCGACGGCGCATCTCTGGAGATGTGATTGTGGGGGATGGATCGGCTGGGGAGTGGGAAGACAAGGGCGACACAGTGGTTGCGACTGCTGTGGTCTCAGTCTTGGGGTTCCTATTACAAACCCAAGCAGGGGCTCTGCTCTCCATTCCTCCTCCGGGCCAATAGCAATGTGCATGGTCGTGATTTTCAGCACATGGTAAGCCAGCACAGAGAGGGTTTGTGCACTTAACACCCTTAGGGTTGTTTCTGTGCATGCGTAGACCTGTGGCAGTGTTGACCTTTGGTGTGGACGGAGGAGTGATGGCTGCATTGGCAAATTCCGAGCCTGGGCCAGCTAATTTCCGCTTTCCGACAATTGCATTGGCCTTTTCCATGAAGAGTTTTGCGACATCTTCAAAGACGAGAGGAGCAGGAGTGGTGGTAGACATGGTGGAGGTCATTCGGTTCATGGTGAACTCCTTGAAGATTTGCCACTCAATTGCTTCCGGCAAGCCCTGCAGAAGATCGAAGATCGATTCATCTTTTGAGTAGCTTACTCCCATCTATATGAACCGATGCCATGTGTCTTCGAAAACTCCGAGGTAACGGGCCGCGTCATCAGCATCCTTCAATTTTTCCGAGCAGATTCTCAACCTCAATTTATATTGCGACATTAAATTGTTACGAGCATAATGCTGAGAAAGGATTGACCATTGTTCACAAGCAGATTGACTGTCGCTCAGTTGACTGGTGACGACTGTGGAAATTTTCCTGTCGATCAGTGCCTTGGCTTGAGCGTCTTTGGCCAACCAGTCTGAGATTTTCTCGTGCTCTGCGGTTGTAATGGCATTTGGGTCGGCTGGCACTGGAAGGGTCGAGCTGTACTCTCCAAAATCCTTGGGGTCGCTGCTGCTGCTGCAGTGATTCCAGAGATGTTCTCCCTTTAAGGAAAGTGTCATCTGTCGACACCACTGAGGATAGTTTTCAGCTCCCGAGAGCTCACAGATATGATCGTATTTTCCCATGGTTGTCGCCAGTTGCGAAGAGAAGGTGTCAGACGGATATTAAATTAATCCGGTGTAATGGCCGATGTGAGCGCCCAAATCGCCTAGATCTTGTTAATTTTTGAGCTCTGCCCGATCAGAGCTCGGGGCTCATAACCTGTACGAACTAGACGAGATTAAACTAGGTACAGTGAGCTACAAGATGCTACAAGATAAATGGAGAGACAACATACCTCAGCGGTCAGTAGAGAACGCTGAGGAAGTCAAGTCTCAACAATGCGCATCGGCTACAACAAGATTACGTAAACTGTGCAGTTGTGTCAGGAAGTGGCAGTGAGACGAAACAGCAAGAAGGATGACAAAATGGGAATAATACTAACACCAGCTGTGTAAAACATCAGGTAAGTCCTGGGACTTCTGGAAAACTGGAAAGGACAGGCTATGGTGGAAAGTTGTTGCATGATTGTAGGGTAGTGATCAGATGGATGGTATTGCACGAAGCCTGGTGAGTGACTCTGAGTGCACGAATTTGCAATACACTCCACCTACTAGTATGCAATATACTTTACAATAGTACCCTCCTAGTGTGCGCATTGCAAGACTTGCAACTTCTCATCTTGAATCTTGCAAATATTTCCCCTGACTCTGTTGTTGCAAAGACTCTTTTGTTGCAATACCGCGTCTCCCCTTGTAATACCGTGCGCCTCCCATTGCAATATGACACGTCCAAGTTGCAGCCCATTGCAATACGTGGGGGACCATCATGATGCAATACCTCCAACTCTCTTCAAGCTGTTGCAATACCTGACACGTCCACCATTGCAATACCCTGCACCACTACCTGTAACAAAAGTCGGCATTGCCAATGCCCCACTTCCCCCTCCCTGGTCCCTTCGCATCCTCCTTGCTGCGCCCCCGTTATTGAAATAGATATGATAAGACATTAAAGTCTAGCCCGTTCTACTTCTGCTCTTCTATTATAGCCGGGTCTAGACGTCTTACATAATCATGACGATATTATGATTACGTACCTTATCTTCTTATCTCCTTATCTATGACATCATAGATAAGCTATTATTGGGAGCCTATAGCAGAACTCCCTCTTATCTCTTATCTATTGATAAGAGATTCTACGTATGGTAATTACCTTATACGTAGCTGGTCCGTGCACACACGGACACCGTATATAAGGAGTGGCTTATCCCTCCATAATATAACGGTTTACCGCCCTCGCTCCTCTTCACAACTCACTCGAGCCACCTGTCCAGTAAGTCTCTCTTACAGGACATACTTCCTCTGCAGTACTACTCATGGTTACCACAGGTACTACCCCTCTATTGGATAGTGTTCAATTGCCCGTCGGCATTTGACCTTCCATTACCCGTCACATTGTCCCCCTCATGCTGTGCCCCCGTCTCACCCCCCTCATACTGTCCCCCTTGTGCCGTCCCCTCCATGCCGCCTCCCCCACCTTGGCACACCATCTTATCCAAGCCCACCTTTCAAGTTACCTCACCCGAGCATGAGTGCGCATGCTCGCTGGTTCATGCACAACATACATCCATGCACTGTTCCCCTCCTGCCACCCCTGCTGTCCACCCCAACTCCCTCCCACTCCTCCCACCTCCTCCATACTATCTTTCCCGTGAGCTTGCTTGCTCACTCATTTCATGCACATCGCCCCCACTGCCTTCACCAAGGACAAGAAATGCATTGTTATTACACGATGAGATGAATGTGCGCATCATACAATAGTAGATCAGACAACTACGATAATATGATATAAGATATACATATGATATGGAGTACTTGAGGAGCGCTATGCCTTACTTTCCTTAGAAACCTTGTGTTTTCTGCAGTGGCATCAGAATCTACCAATACGAGATGAAAAAAATGGACTTACTTGATCTTGGGTGTGCCATTGTCACCAATATTGGGATCTGTGGCTCGCTTACCCTTCGACTTCTTGCTTTGGGCATTTTTCATTCCCGTAGCTGCAGGAGGAGGGACTACATCCTCTTTTCCGATGGCATTATCGCGCTGCACATATAGAGATGGAACAGGCTTTCATTTTGAATGCCCGAGAGAAGCAGCAGCCGCCTCGTCGTCCTCTAACATAACGACCAGAGGAAGATTGATAATACTGTGCTCGGTCAGAGGGAGTGTTGTTGCTGGTTGGACTGCAATGTCGGTTAGGGCACGGTGAGAGTTGGATGACGATGGATCTGGTTGTCCCGGCATCGGTGTTGGAGATTCAATAAGGGGCAAATTCGTGGATGCCGGACTCAGAAGAACAGGGAGTTGAACTAAACCATCGACATTGAATTGAGTTGGAGCAAATGGGTTCAAGCCGAAACCTTGGCTGATGCCACCGATGTGGCCAAACCCGTTCAATGGATTCACTCTGATGTTGGGAAATATAGGGCCCATAGGGAACATGTAATTTGATGATGTAGGTCCAGAGACAGGCAGTCCTTGAAGTGATGCTGGTGCAAACGTGCCATTCCAAGCATCGCCGAATCCGGAGAAAGGTAAATTATTGCTGTGCAAGAGCTCTGTGAAGGAACTCACGGCGCTAAAGGGATCAGGTTCTGAAAAGCTTTGAGGCGGCATTGCAAGATGTTGGATAGACATTGCAACACCATGAGTTGAAGTTGCAAGAAGGGGTGTGGAGCTTGCAAGATGGGCCAGTGAGAAGGTGGTGGTGTCAGGGATTGATGGATTGGATTGCAAGCCTGTGATCATGCTACCTGCCACCGCTTCGGGAGTCACCTGGATCACGCTGTCACCAGATGTTGCAAGAGGGTTGAATATTGTGAATATTGCAACACCATGAGGTGGTGTTGCAAGATGGGGTGTGGAGCTTGCAAGATGAGCCGGTGAGAAGGTGGTGGTGTCGGGGATTGATATATTGGATTGCAGCCCCATGTTCGTGCTACGTGCCACTACTTCAGGAGTCGCCTGGATTGCGCCATTGCCAGATGTTGCAAGAGGGGCGAATATTGCAAGACGCTGTGCCATTGCAATGTCAGGCTGCTTTGCAAGACACCTTAGTGTTACTATGTTTGGATGTGACAATGCACTATAAGAACTCACCGGTGAGATTGCACCTCCACCCATCTGTACTGCCCCCTCAGCTGCATCCCCCACTTCCATTCCCTGACCAGGCTGACCCTTGTCGCCTTGCTCAGGCACGACACCGGTCGATGTATCGCTACCATCATTGTTGATATCATGTTCATGCTCCTCACTGCTGTCATTGTTATCTGATTTGCCAATAGTGAGTAGTGATCGACTGGCTCTCAGAACTGTCAACCCACCGAAGACCTCGGCCAAAAACCCGCCATACGCTTGTACTACCTCGGTGTCAAAGTCGGAATATATATCGGTGAAGTCACGTCCGGCCTTGGTTTTCCCAATATGCAAACTGAGCCAGTGGTTAGTCAGTCATAGGAATGTCCTGCAGCCAAGCGAGTGCTGACCTCGTGATAGTGTTCCCTCCCCCTGGATCAAGGGGATCTGGGCCACTGTCATATCCCAAACTCTACCTGAATCCCCAAGGTATTCCTGAGTCATTCCCGAGTCATTTCTGTATGATCCCCGAGTCTTTCCTGAGTACTCCCGAGTACTCTCAAGTATTCCTGAGTTTCTTGAGTTAAACCCGAGCCGGTCCACTTACCTCCTCATACCCAAGTAATATGTATTCCCCCGAGTCTAGCTCCAAGTCTCCTCCGAGATTTCGGAATTCCGACCCTGTATTATTCCCTTTACCCTCTGTACACTCGGAACTAACATATGTCCGAGTTTCCAAGCTTCTGAGGATATATCCCCTTTCGTCTTCTCTACATTCTTGTACCTTTATTAACCCCTTTCAGATCTTTGGATCTTAGGTTCCTCCGAGGCAGTGTTACCGCCACTCAGCACTCTTGTAGCTCCGGAACACTGCCCTGAAATCATGTTCCTCTTGCATTTCCGCAGCTTTCCCTTTAGCATAAATACCCTTCGTTTACCCTCCTGTACTTTAGTTCGAATATCGACTTTGACACACCCATGTTGACTTAGACCCACTCCTTGTCTCCTCATCGTGTTTGATATCCTCCTGCCTGTTTGGGACGAATTCCTCTCATCTCCGACGCCTCGGGTTTGTTCCCTCCTCATCGTTCACTTGTCTTGATCATCGTCCAAGCTACCACCTTGCTCCAACACTCCGACCTGACCTCTTCCGACCTCTGGAACCCGAACTGCAACAAGGGCAAAGCACATAAGCTGAGGCCAAGTCCCACGTCCAAGTGAACTCCAAGTTTCCAGAGTTTCGGTCAGGAGTCCGATCCACGTCTTGACAGCCACCCATCAAGACGCTGAACTTCCACCCAGTTTGCTTGGATAGGTGCTCCAGAGTTCGCTGAAGAGCGCCTCTGCACTGTTGGATGTTACTGATTGGGGGTGCAGCATCAGTAAAGACCAAGGTTAGTACATCTTTTGACCCCCTACCTACGAAGAATGGACGGGTCCATCTTGACATCTTCCCTGTCGTCATCTGACTTGTCTGACTCATCCTTTCATTGGCTCTTCTTTTTCTTGGAGTCTTTCTTGCTGTTCGCTTATCCTGACAACTTCTTCCTGGATTTCAGGTGACTTGTTCTCGTACATTTCACAGATCTTTTTGTTGACATCGGCGATTGGTGTGCCCACTTCGATGGCTGGCTGAATACAGGTCGCGTAGTAGAGATTTGAGTAGATCTCCCACAGCTTCTTGGTGTGCATCTTGGGCTTCAGGAGATCGTTCACGATAGTCGCAGTCTTGCTATTAGCAGAGCGGTTCTGCCCAGCCCCAGCATGCCAGTGCATCCAAGCATGAAGCTGCTTTTGGCGCTTGAGGACGGCTGTCACAAGGGTCTCCTTCTGCCCATCAGTAAGGGTGGAATCATCGGGAATACCTGGCAGTGTGGACAAGCGCTCTGGCCACCTCTGCGACCATTTCTGGAAGAGAGTCTGCCAGTGCTTGGTATAATGTTTGCCACTGATCCATTTGAACACGACGAGCTCTTCCAGAAGGAAGGCTTTCTGCTCAGGTGTGGTCCATTCAGCAGGCATCTAGTAATCGTAATTCACAGAACACATGTCAAATGTCATCTGACTTACTACGGCTTGTGAGCGGGACTGGTAATGGATGGCACAGAAGGAACATGGGCAAGAACAGGCACAGGTCCGAGACGTGAGCGGCAGTGGTAATGGGCATGGGGAGGAACACGGGCAAGGACGTGTCCAGGTCCGAGATCTACGCGCTCGAACTTTTAATAGCAATACTAGAAACGCATAGTACATGTTTCATTTACTAGACACAACGCATTTGTTTGCATTGGATATGACGTGTTCATTTCCACTGGTGATCAGTGTTCAATGAACATGGATTTTCCTTAACTTATGAGAGTGCATGAGGATCGTTATGAATCAAGATCAGCGTGATCTGATATTGTGAACAGACGTCTTACTTCTTTTTTGATCCTCCGCAGGCTTAGCAGGTTCAGGGACACACCTGGTTATAGCCAAGTAATATATTTCCTAATTAATGGCTACAGCGTGATGTCAGGAGCGACCTGGTACAGCAGAAGGCCCCTCCATGCAAGGTTGTTCACATCCGTCCCCTCCATAGCATTCAGTAGAAGGTCTTCCAAGGCCTTTATAATGGAGCAAATGGACTTTGAGAGTATACTTTTGGGAGCATCGCCTACATTAAACCAGTAGTTAGAAGTCAGTTTATGCAGACGGTTGCTCAGCACTTTGATGGCAGAGTGGACTTTTGATATATCTTGATAATCCCCTGAGGAGATGAAGGACTTGCAGAGACCATCCATCCACTGGCGAGAAGATATTCCAATCACATCTTTGAGCGCTTTCTTGATCTCCAATTCTGACTTGTTAGATGTAGCCGACCTACACAAGGATTGTTAATAAAAGCATGTGTGTACATCGCCAAAACAAAGCAGTTATACCCAGCAGAGGTGCCCACCTCTCTTTTCCTTGGATGGCCAGCACTTGAGTTATATCACTATATTGAGCGTTGTACTTAGTTTTAGTTGACAACATACCAATTTGACAATGTAGCTGAAGTGGATGGTCAACCCATCAGCTGAACCAGTTGTCTCGTAGGTCTATCACTCCTTGTCAGTATTTAGTAAACCAGAAGGGACCGAAGCAACGGACTGCACATGAGCATGAAGTGACTTGATGAGTTTGCGTTTAGCAATCTGTTTTTGGTTGACGGTTGCACGATTCCTGAGGCAGTGGTGTGAATAACACTAAAGTGTACACTAAAGAGAATCCGAAACTCACTTGTCATGATATATTGCCCGATAACAATGAGCTGCCAGGACTCTCTCCTCCGGAGTTGTGTATAGTTTAGGGCGGCCCATAATGGCAGCTGGGGCACGTGGGAGAGATAAAGAATGGGAGAAATAAGCTTTGAACCACAATACTAACTGAAAGAGTAACACATTTTCAGTTCATTTTGCGGACAGTGATAGGAGATTTACTCCTCACATAAGATTACACATTGTAAAGCCACATTGCACCTCTATGTCCACTGAATTACTGGCTGAGAGTGAACCAAGCTAAGTCTTTGGACTGGCACTCTGCTTTCGTAGCCTCTGAGTGATGTGTATACACGTATTGAGTAAATACATGTATGCTATGAAACGAAGTGACGAGGAGATGGAGAGGAACGGGCAAGCGCACAGCGCTTCGGCCCAGAAGACTCCCGATGGGTAGTAAGGGAGCTGCGATCCCAAAATGTTAGTCGGGTGACGACGACGCATGCAGCGAGGGATGCGTACCCATCGAGAAGGAGTCGTTTCCGACTA
>JBBPRK010000870.1:0-17033 GCA_038093075.1 Boletus patriciae
CAGCATCCCCTTGGAACCCCACTGCCTGAAACAACCCAATAGGCCTCAGCGTCAACTGTGGCTCTAGGGAATCGAAGACCGAAGGGAGGACGCACCGAAGGCACTTGCAATCGGTTGCAGAGGTATTCTCACTGGCTGAGGTGGGGAAAAACCAAGAGAACTAAACTGGAGTTCTCTGGCTGGGACTTGCGCCCTTATATACTACTACTATTGTATGTACATGTTTGTATCGGATCTACCGATAACTGTTCTAGAATATTCCGGATCCTAGTAGCATGAGGTAGAAGCGTGCATCAAGCACGGCCATGGAATGGAAACGAAGTGATGCATGAGGCAACCGCACAGCGGTGGCAGAATGGAAGAGAAGAAGGGAAGGCATAGCCATGCACTGCACGGAGGTGAAGAGGGTGAGGAGTGCATGCAGCATAATGTGAAAGAAGAAGAGAAACATAGGGACAGCGTGGCTGTCATAAGTTAATCTGATAAGATAAAGAAAAAGAAGAAAAACGACTAAGTCCGTTATGTTGATGTTAGGTGTACTGAGCCATAACACTGCCCCCTCGAGTAACCCTAGACCCCATTGACAACGAGCTTTCCCCCCAAGACCCCCTGTAACCCCTTCGATGTCGTCTACCACACCCATGTCTACTACCACCCCAGAACTCAAAGCGGCCCTCCCTGCTGACTTCTCTGGAGAACCGGCTGACGCCATGCACTGGATGAAGGCCATCAGCACATACTTCCACATTAATGCATTCATCTACAACACGGATGAGCGAAAGATCACCCTTGCACTCAACAAGATGAGCAAAGGACGAGGAGTACCTTTCTCCGAAATGTGGTATGACAAACTAGCCAACACCACTATTGCCGCCACTGAGAAAACCTTCGAGAAATTCGTCGAAAATTTCAACACCACCTTCTTCCCTTTCGACACCAAAGCCACTGCTCGTTTCGAGCTCACCAAACTCACTCAAAAGTCAATCAAACACCCTGATGGGATCATTGACGATGGATTCCAAAAGTATATCACCGACTTCCAGAACCTCTCCGCAAGAGTGGGAATTACTGATGAAGTCACCCTCATTGACCAGTTCTCACTCGGGCTAGATCAACAACTCGCTACCATGATCCTCTCCATGGCAACCATCCCAACCACAGTCGCTGCCTGGATCGAACAAGCCAAGATGTTCCATGCGCAGAAGATGCGTATCCTTACCCTGAAAGGAGGAAGACTCCCTTTCTCCTCATACTCATTCACCCCTTGAACCACCTCTGACCCGAACGCCATGGATGTCGATGCCATCACTTTGTCCAAACTCACCCCTGCTGAAAGGGCCAAATGCATCCGTGAAGGAAAGTGCTTTCATTGTCGACTCCCTGGTCACAATGCCTCCCAATGCAAAAAGGACAGAAACCCTTGCCCTCAGAACATCCGCACTGCCGAAACTGACCCCTCTTCCTCGACTTCCCCGCATGTTAACACCAAAGTCCCCTCCTCCATTGACATCTTTGTAAACTCATTAAAAACTCAGGGGAAAGACAAAGCCGAAATCCTCCAAGTCCTCCAGATGTGCTTCGAAGAACCCAAGGAGGAAATCACTGTTGTTTCCACCCTCGACCAGGATTTTTGAAACGGGAAGCTACCTCGATGTTACCTTCCCAGTCCCTATCCCATGTACTAGTAGCCCCTGACAATGAAAGAACCCTTCACTTCCCTGTCAAACTACTTATTGGAAAACAAACTGTTGAAACGACCGCTTTAATCAACTCTGGAGCCACTGGAAATTTTATTGACCTTGGGCTCCTATCACTCGCAAATTTCCCCCTGAAAAAGATGTCTCAACCTGTACGAGCTTTCAACGTCGACGGATCCCTCAATAAACGAGGAACCATCATGTGGAAGGCGTCCACTCACATGCTGCTCTCCAAAGAACCCGAGAACATAGAACTTATGGTAGTGGGATTAGGACATCGTCAAATCATCCTGGGAATGCCCTGGCTCAAAACCTGGAATCCCCATATCGACTGGATGTCCCACTCCCTCTCTTTCCCTACATCTTCCCCCACAAACTATGATGAACACATCCTACCCCAATGATATCTACTTTGCTGGCTAGGTCTTGATGTAGATCGAGAACTGTCATCTCTATATGACCAACAGTACTCTTCTAAGGTTGATGCATCTCCTCGTGAGTACCTCCCTCAAGAAGACTTGCTAGATGAATCAATCCAAAAGATCACCTTGTCCACCCAACTCGCCCAAGATGCCAAGACCTCCGAAATCTCTTTGCCTGAATGGTGTAAAGACTTCGACGATGTGTTCTCTGAGAAAACATATGATGTCCTTCCTCCTCATCGCCCCTATGATCACATCATTGACCTTAAGTCGTCTTTCGTACCCAAAATCGCCAAGGTTTACCCTCTGAACCCCAAGGAAAAAGAGACCTGCCAAGCCTTTATCAAGGAACACCTCAAAACCGGACGCATTCTTCCATCCAAATCCCCCCAAGCCGCACCATTCTTTTTTGTCCCAAAGAAGGATGGCTCCCTT
Organism: Boletus patriciae; assembly: GCA_038093075.1. NCBI lineage: Eukaryota > Fungi > Basidiomycota > Agaricomycetes > Boletales > Boletaceae > Boletus > Boletus patriciae. The sequence goes on from JBBPRK010000870.1 coordinate 2,555, forward strand.
TGCCCCTATCAGGACTACCGATACCTGAATTCTCATACTGTTCGGAACGCATACCCCCTACCACTCATTCCTGAACTCATTGATGACATGAAAGACTCTACCTTATTCACTAAGTTTGACATCCATTGGGGGTACAACAACATCCGAATTCGGGAAACGGACCAATGGAAGGCGGCATTCATCACCCCCTTTGGACTCTTTGAACCCACTGTAATGTTTTTTGGGTTTTGTAATGCCCCACCCACATTCCAGGCGTTCATGAACCACATTTTTGCTGATATGATTGCAGAACGCTGGCTTAAAATCTATATGGATGACCTCGGCATCCACACTCAAGGGGATTTAACCCTCCACCATGAACGTACCTGACGCGTACTCCGTCGTCTCCGTGAACACGGTCTTTCCCTGAAACTCTCCAAATGCCTCTTTGACAACCCCAAGATGGAGTTCCTCGGCATGATCATTGGCCAAGGACGGATCGCGATGGACCCTGTCAAACTAGCTGCCATTCGTGACTGGAAACCCCCTGCTTCTGTCAAAGGCATCCACTTGTTCCTCAGATTTGCAAATTTCTATTGCAAATTCATCCCAAACTTCTCGCATGTGGTCACTCCCCTAAACCTTCTCACTCGTAAAGACCAACCATGGAACTGGACCCCACTTCAACAAAAGGCTTTCGACACCCTTCGCAATGCCTTTTCCTCCGGACCTGTCCTTGGTATCCCGGACGTTACCCGCCCTTTTTCCATCATGACCGATGCTTTCCTCTTTGCGGCAGGAGCTGTCCTCCTCCAGGATGATCTCAATGGCGACTCCCACCCTTGCACCTATTTCTCCAAGACCTTCATTCCTGCCAAACATAACTACAACATCTATGATCGCAAACTCCTTGCCGTAATCCTCGCACTAGAGGAATGGAAACAATACGTCCAAGGGACCTCTCATCCGGTCACCATTATCACTGACCACAAAAACCTCTCCTATATCAAAGACCCTCGTAAGCTGTCTCGACGTCAAGCTCGCTGGTCCCTCTTCCTTCAGGACTTCGATATAATTTGGAAGGTCCTTCCTGGAACTAAGATGGCCCCAGCCGATGCCCTCTCTTGCCGTGACTTCATTGATACCTCATTGGATAATATTGACGCCTCTATCCTTTCTGAACTGGTCATCATCAACGCCCTCGACCTTGCTCTGGCTCGCCACATCAAGTCTTCATCATCTTCCGACCCTCTTGTGCTTCGTGCTCTTTCCAACCTCGCTGATGGATCCCCCCTCTTCCCTCGCTCTGCCCTCAAGGATTGGACATTCGACAATGGCCACCTCTACTTCCGGGGTTGTATGTATGTCCCACCCGCTGCACGATCGTCCTTACTCCACTCCATCCATGATTCCCCTCTCTCTGGTCACCTCGGCCGCTTCCGCACCAAAGCAGTCGTTGAACATGATTTCTGGTGGCCGGGCCTCTCCGTTTTTGTCTCCAAATTTATCACTGGCTGCGCTGTCTGCCAGCAAAACAAGTCTATCACCCACCCGACCACCCCACCCCTTGCTCCAATCCCCTCTTCCGCCACCCTCTCCTTCAAACAACTCTCGGTTGACCTCATCACTGATCTTCCCCCATCCGGTGGCTTTGATTCTTTAATGGTCGTGGTCGACCATGGCCTTACGAAGGGGGTAATTCTTGCTCCTTGTTCCAAAACGATTGACACGAATGGAGTTGCCCAACTCTTTTTCGACCATGTATTCAAACACTTTGGCCTACACAACTCCATCATCTCTGACAGAGGCCCACAATTTGCCTCTGCCTTTGCTCGAGAACTTGCTCGCATCCTGAAATACGATGTCCGTCTCTCCTCTGCCTACCACCCTCAGACAGACGGACAAATCGAACGTACCAATCAAGAGATTGAAACCTATCTTCGGATCTTTTGTACCCATAATCCTCGGAAATGGGCTCAATTCCTTACCTCAGCTGAATTTGTCCATAACTCTGTCCCCCATAGCTCGACCAAAACCTCCCCCTTTTCCCTTCTCCTTGGATATGAACCAAGAACCTATCCTCCACTCAGAAAAACCTTCCTCCCAGCATTGGAAAACTGTCTCTCCTCCCTTGAAGCCGCCCGAAAAGAAGCCCTCTCCGCCCATGAGACAGCTCGTCGGATCATGACCGAACGGTCTTCTCAGAAGTTCTCCCCCTGGAAAGTAGGTGATAAGGTATGGCTAGAAGCCACCAATCTCCGATTGTCTTACCTGTCAAGGAAACTTGTGCCTAAACACCATGGACCCTTTGAAATTGCACAGGTACTATCTCCTCTTTCCTACCGACTCCAACTTCCCCCCACATGGAAAATACACGATGTTTTCCATGCCTCGCTTCTATCTTCTTATCGGCAAACTGAAGCACATGGTCCCTCCTTCGCAAAACCCCCCCCTGACCTCATTGATAACGAAGAAGAGTACGAAGTTGATCATATCGTTTCGCACAAGGGATCTCCTGGGCGACGACTGTACCTGACTGCATGGAAAGGATACCCCTCGTCCGAAAATACGTGGGAACCCAAGAGCAATCTCCAACACTCCCCTCTTATCCTTTCTGAATATAAACATTCTCACCATCTCGTTTGATTTTTCATTCTTCCCTCTCTCTTCTCTCCTCCTAGGAAGCGGTGTCTCTTCGTGAAGTACCCCCCTAGTGAATGTTCATCGAACGCTTGTTTCTTGACAACCAATATGTCGTTTCTTTCATCATCTCATTCTTCTTCTTCTTTATCCTCTACCTTCTCCACTTCTCCGCTGCGCTCGCGTCGTGTTGTACCTACCTTGCTATCCAACTACGCCGTCCATTTACTCTACACAGGCATCCTCACAAACCCCATCATCCTCCGCGTCATAGAAGACCTCCCTCTCTATGATGAAGACGTAATTTGCCAGGAACTCATCCGCCTGTTTCACCTTGTTTCTTCCACACAAAGGTACCACGCTCTTGCTGCGCCAAGTGACTTACCCACCGCCTTTGGCATTCCCCTGTGCACCTCTCTCAACACCATTCCTGGACGTGTCCTTAACCTTCTTCATTTACATGGCTTCCACATTTTCGTCGAACGGATCCCCTCTGACACCATATACCCTACGTTCCAGTGAGTGTTCCTTTCTATGACCATGGAAGAACGCGACCACTACCTCGAGCAAACAGAACTCCCTGCACCTATATCCCCACCGCCTGTCCCTATTCCCCCTCCATCTGAGACTCTTTCTTCCCGTCCACACTTCTATCTCGACTCTCATCCCCTCCTCCCTCCACTGGCGCTTCCTCTCCCACCGCTGTGGAATCTGAGTTCGAGTATGGAGGAATTAACAAAGAAGTCTTGGCCCTCAATCAGTCCTTTCTTCAGTCTCTCCCCAATGGAACATGAATCCTCTCGGCCCCGACTCGAGTCGTCCATGTCCCCATCCATCGTCGACCGGCCTCCACCCTCACCGAATGTTTTCAGTGTCATAACCTCGGTCATTATCGAGAGGATTGTCCACTCTATGTTTGTCCCCACTGTCGTCAATCGGCTCCAGGACACTCCCCATCCTCTTGTCTCACTACCCAATGCGACTTTTGCAGTTGATGGGGACATTCCGATCGTTTCTGTCCAGTCCAAGTATGCGCGGTTTGTGATCAACATGGACATGTGGCAGACGACTGTCCTATTGAGACGCTTTTGGTTGAACAGGCAATGCACATTTACGCAGGTACCTCTTCCGCTCAGCCCGGTCCCGTCTAGTGGAGTGTTGATTGAGCCTAGGGCTCAATGATACGAAGGGGGTAATGTTACGATTTTTCTCCTCTTTCATAACCTTCTTCTCTTAGTCTTTTCCCGACATGTTCACATCCTCTTTGGGATGTGCAGGTACGATCATGTTTCTCTACTCCTTGTAATACATCCTTTCCATTCTTACATGTTTGTTCTCTGACATCCCCACACTGTTCTTCCCTACTACCGGAAGGGGATATCTCTTGTCTTCGTTCTATTATTACCTTGGACCTTATCTCCACCGCTAGGCTCTCTTGTGCCTAGTATGTAGTCCTCATTACTCATCCTTCTCCAACCTTCTCCAATCTTCTATGATGACGTGTCCCTCAGTTATATAGTGACTCGTTTGTACAATGTATCTTTACACTTGTTCTGCGCAATCTAGCGTACTCTCGTGTCCTCTTTTCCTTTGTCCTAAGAAGTCCCTTGAGTCCACTTCAAGTACTCGTTGAAGTACCTTCTGGAAACCTTCGTAACCCCAGGATTGCCTTCTAGCGACGTTGCGACTCTACGTGAGCTCCTCCTCTAGTGGCTTTATCTTCGACGTCCTCTGTAGTACGTCTTGCGTAACAGTAAGTCACTAAGTAAGCTAAGGTAAAAGATAGTGTGCGATGTAGCTATGCTTAGTAAGCAATACTACCAAATACGGAATATAAGAAATACTCCAACAATCCCCCCTATACATAACACACTGTAGCATACACACTTTCTACACTCTACTACTGTAGTGCACGACATTGCATGCTGGGTCCACTGTTACAATTTAGCTTTTTGCTCCAGACAATATGTAGTTCATGATAGGCACTCACTCAAACCAAATGAATGTGCCACAAATATGAAATTGCTCAAGTATTACTTTACAGAGCATATGTACAATGTACTTGAAGCAGAAATCGCACGAGGAGGAGGATACGCTATATGAGAAAATGAGTCAACACCTTTAGGATGATGGTCTTGAGTGTGGGACACGCCCTCCCCCACAATGTCACAATCTCTGATTTTGTTCGCAGACGAGAGTGAACCAGGGGCCATGAACACGAGATACCAGAGCACCGTAAAGTGGCTCAACCAGGATGCCATTTCAATGAGGAGTTCCTGTGCAGAGGGGGGCCATGGTTAGCGAGAAACAAGGCTGGAACACGAATGCACTTGCATGGGTAGAATGTCCAAGTCATATGAGGATGACAGCATGCAGGGCTTCAAGTCCAGGCAGGTGTGTTGAGATCTCAAGGATGAGCGCTGCAGGGGATCCAACATCAGATGGCATGACAAAGCACCACCTAAGCAGGCATGTGGAGAGCAGCAGGGCGTTGAGGGACAGGGTGGCATCGCTGGGGTAGAGTGACATGGGGATGCTCTCAATCAGGCAGCCACAGACAAAGTCAGCAGTGACACCTGGTGCACAAATGAGCAAGCAGGCAGGGCACAAACCTGCTGAATTGGGCGGTAAACAGCCGAGTGGGCGCGAATGGCCTGGAAGGTGGTAGGTGCAGAGAACAGGTCAAATGGGAAGTACTTACCTTTTCTTTTTTCTTTTTTTCACATATATGCATAGACGGCTAAGTGGGCATGACAAATGGCTGGGTGGGCACAAACAGGCTGCAAGGGGGCTAAGTGCAATGAATGGGTTGAATGAGACGGTTGGGCATGCTGGTCAGTGCATAAGCGATGAGCAGTGGGGTGGGCAGTGCACAAGCAGTGTGGTGCACAGTTGCATGTAGTCATGCTTGTGGAAATTCAGATTGGCTTTTCATCCAGGGGAAGGGGTGACCTTGATCAGATTATCGACTGCTTCCATCCGAGGGGTGGATGGGAGGATGGAGGAAACATGGCAGGTGGGAAGACAAATAAGGTGGAGAGGAAGAGGACGGACTCTAGTTGTGTGTGAGCAACATGTGAAGTTCAACATCATCACTGTTACTTTAGGGTGGGCCCAAATGCCCTTTACATTCCATGTTTCTCTTATCCCCTTCACTTACATATGACACTCTCAGGTCTTACCTCCAGCAGCCTACATCGACTACAGTAGCCTCCCACCTTTACAATGTCATCTACATACACAATGCCAAAAAGTGAATTGATCAATGTCGACTACCAGCACAATTGACAATGTACAAATATGTATTAATAGGAACAATATTTCAAGTCATTTTGACCTGCAGCATGTGCTGCTCATTGTGCAATCCATCCAGTGTTCTTTCCCATCATATCATCGCCATTACAAACATTTCAACCTGTTCAAAAATAAAATATCCGCTGCTGTCACTCCTGCACGCTCAGGAGGACAGGCGAAGGCGAGAGTGAGGGCGAGGGTGAAGGTGAGGAGAACGAGGGCATGCATGAGTGACTGCATGCTTAGGGAGGATGGATGAGGGAGAGGGCGAGGGTGAGGTCTCGTCCTTATCTGAACTGCCCAGTCCATTGAATGAGTAGCAGGAGCAGCAATGGGGTTGGAGTGATGAGAATGGGGGGATGGAAGCATATGGAATGCTGTGGACTGACGAGGGAGAGTGAGTGCCACTGCCAGGGGTGCTGGTGAGGATGCATCAGATGAGAGCTCACCACCACTGAGGTTGCAGATGGCAGGAAGAGGGAATGCCATTGTTGGATGGTGTAGGGACAACCGTGAGAGGTGGTGGCCATGGTAGAGGGGCCAGGGTTACTGTTGGGCATCACTAACAACATGTGACAATATTGGCTATGTATTTATGGCATGTGCTATGGGAACTTTTCCTTTTTCCTGATGGGGCCGATTGCGACTACTCTTAAGTCTGGGATAAGTGTGAAAAAAGTTGAAGGGTGGGCTTATCAGACTTATGTGAAATCATACTTTATTTGAACTTAAGTGAGCAAAAAAGTGCAATCAAGTTGAAATAAGGATTGTGACATTTTGCTGATTTACTTGTCAAGGATGCAACCTTTACTTGCGTTGGGACACGGCTGACTAAGCTGTGACATGCTGTGACTGCCCAAGCCAGGAGCAGCACGCAGACTTTCAACTCTGCTCATTGCTCGACCCCCCCTGCACCAAGGACCCAGACGACGCTCAACACTCAACACACTTAACGCATGTGCTGCACTGCCGCCACACACACTGCTCGTCTTTCTGTCAAGATGGGCACTAGAGGCTGACTTGTGCTACCGGTCAGTGCATTGGGATACTTGGGTAAGTTGCACCGCCTCCTCGTACCTCTGTCCCGCCGGTCATGTACCCTTCAGCCCTGGATTGTTCAGCACAGAGTGCTCTTCCTGGACTTGCCCCCCTCATGTGCACACCTGGCACCTCCTGTTGTGTCCCATGAAAAAAAATGCATCTGCCTCTTCATGGGACACGTGATTTTTGGCAGAGCTTTTGCTCTGTCTCATGTCCCATGAAGCAGACTCTCTCTGCAGCCTCATGGGACACGTGTCCTGAAACGGTAAGTGTTCCTGCCCTGGCAGGGCCCCTCTGCTGATGAGACACAAGACCGTCATCAGCATCGTTCGAGTTCCATTCACCCTCATCCTGACACCACCACATGAGGACACTATGTGCAATGGCACCGGCAGCGATGACGACAATGATAAAACCAACAATGGGGTTGGCAGCACTGGCGGCAGTGCTGCAACTCGTCAGCAAACACGAGGTATGTTTCTTGTCAATGTATCTGCCTGATCACAGCTCACAACACCAACGAGGGTCTCCTCAGGGTTTTCAACTTGATGGGCCAAACTCCCCCACTCATTGGGCTTGGATATATGCCATCCATGAGTGCTTTCCTTGATGCTTGCTCATGCTCACCCACTCTCTCCACAGCTCTACCACTCTACCCTCGACCTCCTCAACCAACCTGCCTGCTCAAAAGACAACCCGCTGACTTCTTTCTAGGCAACAAGCAAAGAACACTAACTAGAATGCTCTCCAGACAACTGCTTTTGCCTCCATGGATAGAACACTAGAAGCTAGGGAAATAGAATCTCCTAGGTGAAACAGTCCCAGTAGCACTAGGATTGAGTCGTGAGTAACTTAGTGTACCAGTAACATGGGTTGTTTGCTAATCCTCAACAAGCGTTGGAAAGATTAAAATTGAAGATGCTTCAGACTAGGCGTCTGGTGCGAATGAGTTCGATAGGGTAGAAAGTGTAGGATAAAATATCCTGGTGGTTAGTCAGCAGCTTTGTGGAGGCTACTCCGACGATATGCTGCTATGGTGAGTTGCTGGGTTGTTCACATGAGTCTCTTAGTTCACATGAATTGGTTTCCTAACTCAATTGTATTGCAAACATAAGGAGTTGTGGTTTCATGCATAATGACTGAACTACCGCTTATCCCCTAGGGTGGATAGTCAGTTTAAGAACCAAGGGTGCAATAGAACTAATGGGGATACGTTGCTGGGGATTTGTCCTTTTGTTGCCTGATTTAGGATTTTCTCCCAAAAGGGTTCTCCTATTTCACTCATCTTGGTAGTTCTACCTGCTTATTTCTACCTGCTTTCTTTTGGGGGCTCAAAACACTCTCCTTATATACATAATTTACAGTGGCAGTGGCAGCCGATCAAGAGTCTGGACTGCTTATTAATGCCAAGAGATTGCTGACCAATTTGAGTCATGTGACTCGAAATGACTCATACTGACTCATGCTGACTCAATGTGACTCATGCTGTGCCAATCAGGAAATGACTCATAATGACTCATCCTGACTCATGCTGTGCAAGGCTATACTATGCCTGGTCAATCTCTCTCTGACACTTAGCTATGTACCTAGTAATGAAAAAGATATGAAATGGATCATTCTGCTATGTAGCAGAAGGGTGATATAAAAGGTCAAGTTGGAGTAAATATTTACTTTCTCCATGACCTATGGTCGGAAATTGGAAGTAAAATTAGGTATAGGTAGCTGATACTATTGGTCATCTGACCCTAAATTAGCTAAGCAGTCGGACTGTGGGAAAGGTGTCAAATATGGAAACTCGGGTCTGATGTATGTATGTAGTAAGTAGTACTAGTAAGTTGGATGGGGAGAAATATATTCGTAACTCCTCTATCCTTTGATGGAATGGTATGAAACTTTGGGAGTAGGTAGATGATACTAATAGTCATCTATCCCTTCTGTGTTGGGGGGGTTCCACTTATAAGATGTAGGTGGAAGTTCACTCGTTCAGGTATAATGTCTGACTTTGCATGGAACTGGTTCTGTGCAGGTCAGCACGCCCCCAGTTTCTCCAAACGCCCTCTTTCCCCTCTGGGCAGAGACCAATCCAACACGTTGCACCATAAGAGACAATGCTCCTTTTGGAATGAGCCACAAGCAGCAGGCTTGTCCACGCTGTCCAACCGTGACCCCTCCAACACCAACACTTTCATCCTCCCTGTATGCGCAGTATGCCTCGGACGCCACAAGCACTCCATGCCAGTTGTACAGTGCCCAGCCCCTCGCACATGGGATGACAAATTCAACACCTACTGTGAGAGAATTAACAAAGCACTCAAAACCAGGGAAGGAGGTGTTACGGCTCGTCCTAACAGACTTAGTCGTTCTTCTTCTCTTTCTTTATCTTATCAGATTAACTTATGACAGTCACGCTGTCTCTATGTTTCCCTTTTCTTTTCACATTATGCCACATGCACTCCTCACCCCTTTCATCTCCGTGCAGTGCATGGCTATGTCTTACTTCCTTTCTTCCATTCTGCCACTGCCGTGCGGTTGCCTCATGCATCACTTCGTTTCCATTCCATGGCCGTGCTTGATGCATGCTTCTACCTCATGCTACTAGAGTCCGGAATATTCTAGAACAATCATCGGTAGATCCGATACAAACATGTACATACAGTAGTACTAGTATATAAGGGCGCAAGTCCCAGCCAGAGAACTCCAGTTTAGTTCTCTTGGTTTTCTACCCCATAAACTCCACTTGAACGCTCCTGCCCAACGCCAGTCGCTGGTCAGTACATTTCGATCTTCGATTCCCTAGTGCACCCTTGACGGGTTTTTGGGTTGTTTCACTAGGTGACCCGATATCAATCCAGTCACTGGTGCCGGTGAACCGTGACGGGTACCGGTGGTGATCAGTCACACAATGAGACGCTGACTGGACTCCGAATGTGTTGAAGATGCACGTTGGGTGTCTGACTCTGCTCTCCAAGTCGGCGAGTGGTTGGGCTAATTCCTGTGAGACTGAACGTGAGTGCCCGAGGTCTTCGTCCACTGTAAGGTCAATGACATCACTATTACGGCGGTTGTACCTTATCGTCGTGCCATGCCAGTGATCCGGTGCTGATTGTGTCTTGTTGTCGTCAAATGGACTTGGTCGGACTGCGGCCAACTCATCACTCCGTGCGGCTGCAGTGGAGCTCGCCTCGGCCATCTGTGTGGGTTCTTGATTATGCTGTGGTGTGATTCAGCATCATGACTCAGATAGCCCACACTGGTGTCAGGCATTAGAGTTTTTTACGTACCAAAATGACGAGAGTGCGCGAGTCGAGTATAGTGTGGGACGGCAATAACTCGAAGTTGTGGTGTGCCAGTGTGCAAGGTTAAGGAGTGTTATAGAGTGTATAAAACACTAGAAATTACTCAGGCTCAAGTACAGGACAGTAGGACCCAACCCCTGAGCCCCCTCTGAGTTGTGTTCCTTCCTGGCCCGCCATGTCAATTTTCGAACCACAAATAGTCACTTCACTCCTTTGAAACATGTCGCTCATCATGCCCAAGGACCGCGGAACGTTCCATGCCAAATGGACGAACTCGGTAAGCTCGAACATAGCGTCTAGTCCGCTGAACTGACAGGCACACGCTGACAACCTGCAGGTGAAGCGGCGAGCGGATGTGTGGGACAACCTTCCTGAATCCAGGAAGAGTCCTCGACCACAGTGCCAGCTTGAATGGGAGGCACAAGTAGTTGAATATGTCAGCTTTGTCTGGGACAAGACGTGGCCACGCAAGAAGGGCGATGTGCCCGCCAGGCTGAGCCCGGACATCCCTCTCCTTGGCCCACGATTCATCCCGCCAACGTACTTGCACATCCAGAAGCGGTCGGGATCGTACAATGTCAGCCCAGAGGTACAGTATCTGAAGCCGGTCAATATCATCCACCCATTCTATTATCCGGAACTCGCCTGTTGTCCCCAGTGTCAGTCCTCCACAGATGTCACCTGTAGAATACTCAGTAAGTCACTAAGTAAGCTAAGGTAAAAGCTAGTGTGCGATGTAGCTATGATTAGGTAATCAAGTACTACCAAATACGGAATATATGAAATACTCCAACAAACCCAAGTGGGAGAAGGGGGTCTCACAATGGAATTGGCCCACTCCATTCGACAACATTGTCATTCACTGAGGAACATTTGTTTTCGGTCCACCATCCATAGCCATTGTGATGGACCATGGCATAAAAGCTGGATGGCACCCATCTAAGGCCAAGAGCAAGATCTGTCACTCGGATATCTACCTTGACATTAGCAATCTGTGCAAACTGTGAACAGAAATGGGTTTCATACTCGTGATAACCAGTTTTTTGTTCTTATCTGTGTTCATTGCACAGACTGGAGAACAGGCCAGCCACACATGCTATGTCTGGTCCCCGGTTCCAGGGGTTTCCTCCTCTTGCTCTTGTCACGTAAATTTGGGGTACGGGTCAGAAACCTCTGGTGTTTGTATTCTGTTCTGCTAGATAGGATTCATGCCGTGGTGGTTCCTCTGGCCTTTGATCTGCTTGCATCGCTGCTTGGATTGGGGAAGAAAAGTGTACAACAAGGGACACACCTGGGGGTTCGCAGCAAGTCAAACCCTGGGAGGTGATGACGATGATTACGTAACCCTTTGCTGCACTTGCACTGATACTGCGAAACAGTCAGGTCCAAGCTTTGCACCCCTTCCTGTAGAATACTCAGTATGTCACTGAAGTAAGACTAAAGGAAAGTAAACTGTGATGTAGCAATGCTTAGGTAAGCACATAGTACTAAATACGGAATCATTAATTCCAACACTCCCCCTCAAACACGAAGGGGTAGAAAATGACTGTAAGTGTTTGATCTAGTAGGTAAAGAATAGAATCAAATGAATGTATACCAAATGTATTGATAAACAAATGGAGCTCTTGTCCGTATGATGTCTGGTGGGAAGGTTGCGGCGCGGCGCTCGAGCGGTTGCCCGATATGGAAGTCGCGCCTCAGCTAATGGTGGTCGCGCTGTCCAAGTGCGCGCGCTCGCCCTCGATCGACTCCTGCGGCCTCGCCTTCGCGTTTCGCGCCTCAGTATCACTCCTCCACCATCTCTGGTCTATATGCGACATATCCGGTGCATTCGATTAGCCCGATTTGGCCTCGACGCGTCCGTGTGGCCTGGTAGGTCCACCGGGGGTGACTGACATTTCTAGGTCGCGATTTGAGTCGTCCTCGTCGGCGCGGTGGGTCGACATAAGCGGAGAGCGACCTGGCATAACGGGGAGGTGGTGTGGAAGGCTGAGGTATGTGCGCTCTTTTGTATTTGCGCCGTTTGTGCTGACTCGAGTCGGTTTCAGCTAGCGGTCTTGTGTTGAGTCGTTTCGACCCGCCGCTCGCACCACTCGTTGTGCCGGCCATTCCATCTCGTCTCCCATCTATCTCGACGCCTTTGCCTTCACTCCAGCGCTCCCGATCGTCTTCGGCGTCTCCCGCTCCGACTCGCTCGCATGAGTGACCTCCTGGCCCTCCAACTCGACGTAGCACGTTCGTTTCGACGACGCGCTTGTTCTCCTCGGTCCTGGTACGTTCCCCATTGTATTTGCCACCTTTGATAACCTTCCGGCGGTCCGGATCGACCTCGACGGCCCTCGACCCCTCTGGTAGGTCAAAGTGACCTCCTGGGCTGGTATCTCGTCGTGGTGCGTCCGTTTCATCGGCGCGCTCATCCCTGACGCTCCTAGGGCGTTCCTGGATGTCATGGACACCGCCTGGTATGACCGTTTCACTGCTCGGGTCATATGGCTCATGTCGAGTCCTCCCAGGTGAGTTCTCCTCCTCCTTGGGCTCTGAGTGTTTGCGCTCGTGTTCCGACCTCTTCCGCGGCTTCTTCGAATGCTCCCAGACGTCCTCGACACTCCCTGATGCTGGCGTCACGTCCGCTTTGTCTCCCGGATCGTACGGCTCGACTCGAGCTCTCCCTGGTAAGTTTTGTGTCTCCCCATACTCCGAGCCTTCTCGCTGATGCTCCAACACGTCCTGTGCCGTCTTCAGTCGGTTCCTGGCGTCCTCACCACCACTGGATACTCCCGAAGCGTCCGTATCGCCTCTGGTAGGTCCGGCGTCACAGCTCGGATGAGTTCTCCTCTCCCCTTCGAGCTTGACACTCGGGGGTTTGTTACGTGGTCTGGTGGTCTCGTCCGGTGGTGCAGGTGGGTCTGGGGGACCTTCAGGTACGTCATTGATGATCGTTGAGGTGTGCTGATCGTTTTTGACAGCCCTTGTCAACTCTCTATGCACCAACACACTCGTTCTCTCCCCCTCGATCGAGTCGCCTCGACACGTCCTCGACCTCTCCACTTTGACCTGCAAGTCTCTGTGCGTCTCTTCGACCTCCCTGTCGACGTCTGTGTCCGCGTCTTGGTGCGCGATGCTCCCGCCTCGATCGGCATCGGTCTCGCCACCCAGTTCGACCTGGACAGCACTTGGGTGGTCCCTCGACTCGACTTGGAGCTTGCCAGGTGGTTCGTCGGGCACTTCTGGTTGACATTCTCCATCGCTGTCGTCGCTCGGACTCTCCTCGACGCCTCCGGACTCCTCTAACTCCCTCGTCTCGCCCCTTCGCCCCCTCCTGCCCTCGGGCTTGTCGGGTGGCTCTGTGGGTGCATCTGGACGACGCTTGTCGTCGCCCGTCGCATCCCCAGGGTCTTCTGACGGTCTGGTGGGGTTTTTCGTGTTGGCGTCTTCGCCTGGGTGGTCGCTTGGTGCGCTTGGTGCGCTCACGCTGGTCTCCAGTTGGTCGCCTGGGTCCCGAGTGACCTTGGCATGGTCTCTGTGGGGTGCGGTCGCGTCCGTGGATGCGCTCGCTGTTGCTCTGGCAGCGGTTTTGTCCATAGATGTATCCGCGCAGTTTGCGGGGTCGTTGACGCACTCGTGTGCTCGACAATCTTCATCGTTGTCCACTGCCTGCTGGCCCTTTCTGCATGATTCATTCACGTGTGGTGGTGTCCATTTTGGCAGCATGTTTGACTTGACTAGTGGCGGCGGTGGTTTAACGAGTGATGGTGGGATTGTCGACTTGAGTAGTAGTGATGGTAGTAGTAGTTTAACGAGTTGTTGTGGGCCGCTCGCCGGGATCACGAGGCTTACACCGTCAGTCGTCTTGGCTGTGGTCGCTGTGCCCGGTCCTCTCGCTGTGGCTGCTTCGTCAACACTGCTGTGCAGCATTTCACCCTTCTCGCCCACTCTATCTCTCTCTCCGAGTTCCCGCGTCCCGTAGGTAGTGGCTTCGTCAACTTCATCAAGTGCCATCCATCCCGACTTGAGTTCGGCTTCAGTTTGCTGGCGTGGTGTGTCGGTTCGTTTACACACTGGGGATTATGACATTTTCACAACGTTTAAAGTATATTGAAAGTAGTAAACAATAATATGAAATTTTTCTTCCCATTTTTCATGCCTAAAAATTTCAGACTGCTATTGTTAGGAAAATGTTTAATGAAATATGTACTTTTGTGCAACATATCATGACCACGAAAATGTCA
>JBBPRK010000871.1:0-17032 GCA_038093075.1 Boletus patriciae
CAAATGGCTCACACTTGACTACACTTTTTGTTACACTCTTTTGACTGCACTGTTTGCTGCACTTTCTTGACTACACTCTTTGACTACACTTTGACTACTTCTTGCTACACTTTTGGCTACATTCAACGTCTTCTTTGTAGGCAAATGCAAGGAAACCAAAATAGAAATATCCCAGACTTACTAAGTGGGATTGTTAGTCTCAAACACTAAAGATGGCTGAACAAGTAGTAGTTAGATTAGTGCTTGAATGTCTCACATTTGTCAACATTTTACTCCCACCACTCTTTGTAATATACTTTGCTATCTTGTATTGGCCTATCTTTTGGGCCATTTTTAGACATATAGGTCCTCACTTTCTTCATCCTCCTCTTCATTCTTCTCCTCAGTCTCCTCATCCTCAGAAGCAGCTTTGTATTTTCCTATGCAAATTCAAATGATAACATACAAGAAAAAATAGAAAATACTCACCTTTCAGTCTTCTCACTTGATCTTTTTCCTCTTCACGTTCCTCCTCCTCCTCCTTCTCCTCCTTTTCTTCCTGTCCTTTTTCAAATTCATCATTTCCCCCCATGATGGTTCTCAAAACTATTGCCCAAAATGCCTGAAAAAGCACCATTGGCAAGGCACCAAGCTGTTCCGTCACCCTATTCACAATTTCATCCACCACAGTATTATGTTTGACACTTTGTCTTCTGTTTGGCTTAGTAGTCCCAGTAGTACCCAAGGATTGTGCCTCATGATAGGAAATTCATTGACCATCTGGAACCGCTCCATGGTATTCCTGCCATAAGGTACTGGCTTCCAAAAACAATGGAACCACCTCCTTTGCTCTATCCAACTTCATAATCTCCTTACATTCACACCTGATGGAGCAGTCAAAACTTTCAGCATACTATGAAGTAGTCCTTATTGGTGCTGCCCAATATGCCAACCTCGTCCACTAGGAACTTGGAAATCTCAGTCTTCGATAATTTTGACTCAGAGAAGGTGAATGTTGTTGGGTCTATTTCAGTAGTGGACATGGGTTTGAAGGTTTGGGAATGAGACCAAGTCACAACACATCTATGGTAAAAAGTGTTGGAGTTATGTGGAGTACCACCAATAGTGTACCTGCTGAATTTTATAAGTTGATCTCTTTGTGCCATCTGAAAGCCATTGCTGTCATCATGAACATATCCTACAAAATCAATGAGAAAGTTCTCATTGTCATGGCTCACATACAGGCAGCCCTGAGAATAATTCCTCATATCATTGAACCCAAGGAAAACTGGGAACCTTGGATGTGTAATAACCTTCAGGTCAAACAGGTATGCAACTACTCCATTGTTTTGGATAAAATTAGGTTCGTGCCATCATATCATCAGGGGGAGATTTCAAATGCCAGTGAGAGCTCTCCATACTCAAGGCTTCTGGGCAGCCTGTTGGCAAGCCACTACAGATGTGGCATGATGATGGACACACTCCACTTCAAGGATGTGCATGTAGATGATCCATCTATTGAGGAATCAGAGTATATCAATATAGTGGATAAGCTCCTTGAGCTCAAGGGAGCCAGTTTCTGGTGGCAACTCTTGCCCCTGTCCAGCGAGGGGTGATTCCATGTTATTATGATTTGGGATGCCTGTTGTTCCAATTGAATTTAGTGAGCTTAAAGGCAACCATACCAACCATTGCTGTTCCTTTGGAAAGTGGATCATCAGAAGTGCTGGAATGGGGGCCATGGGGCACATTGGTACTGAAGCTGAGTCCACTGTTGGAACCTGCACTAAATAGTGCAGGGAATACAGAAGGCACACTCTGCGCTCTTTTACCCATCATTATACTGTATATGTAATGTCTACAAAGCATTTTGATGTGTTCTCATCTAGTTTGAATAAGGTGCCAATGTTGTCCTGACAGTTCTGGTCACATCAATTGGAAAGCTTATAAAGCTAGATAAAAAACCTCAGATCTATTGTTGGCAGTGAAAGAAAGGCAAATTTTGAAACCACCCCTTGTTACAAATTTTCTCCTCTTTCATACCTCTTTCTCTTTCTCTTTCCTCATTGTTATCACGTCCTCTTCGGTATGTGTCACTATGAGTATGTTTCTCTCCTTTTAGTCGTACATTCCCTACACTCTCATATGCTTGTTCTTTGATTTCATCCCACACTGTTTCCATTTACTACCAGAAGGGACTATGCCTTCTATTGTTGTTATCTTGTTATCTCAGACGATATCTCCACCAGTCGGCTCTCTCATGCTGATCACATAGTTCCTATTACTCATTGTTCTCTAACATTCTCTGCTTTCCATGATGATGTGTCCTTAGTTTATATAACATTCTCCCTGCACTTCGTATCCTTACACTAGTTCTACACAATCTAGCATAACCTTTGTGTGCCCTTGTCCTTGAGTCCCTGATGTCCTCAGAATCTCCTAAGAGTATCTTCAATGCTTTGAGTTCCAAGGAAACCTTTCAATCTTTTGAACTTGTTGTCTTGAGATGTTGTGACTCTTCATGAGTTCCTCCTCAAGACAGTCTCGGCCCTCGACGACCACAAAGGAACGTTCTGCATAACACCCCTGGAATGGTGCTTTCAGGATGTGGTTATAGGGCTATTTCAGCATGCAAACTACTTAAATTTATCTAACATGCCTTCAAGAAAGACTCAAAGCACTAGACTGCACATACTGAGCAGGAAGGATGACAAGTTGCAACTTTTCCTATTTCAACACTGCTTGGGCTCAGTGAATGCATGCACCTGCACTTATCAGTCTTTGGCTGATCACTTATATCAAGAGCTAAGTTGTGATTGGCCAAAGTGACTGGAACAATGGTACATATTGTCACAAATATGTGGTCAGAGAAGAAGTTTTGAAGGGCTACTTCAACAAGCTAAATGTAAATCTGCCAGCATGACAAATGTGAACATGCAGTATACATGAGTTGGTCCTCCCTCGTTGGGTTCATTGGCCATAAGAATAAATACTAATGTCAGTTCCATTAGTACAAAATGGGCATCAATTTGAGTGCAACCAGGCTTTGCAGTAGGATTAAGATTTACCATATATCATCCAGCCATCAACTCTTGTCAAATCTGACAGTATTAGAAGGGTCTGGGCCTCAGGTAATGTTTTACATTACTGCACATAGTGTATATATACCAGTATATAAATTTTTCATTCCTTTTTATCCCCCGAAACTCCTACCCTCTTACAGTCCCACTGCACTATCATCTTTCCCATTCTCAACTGATGTCTCCCAGAATTGTATCAGGTGCCAATGAAATGTTGGTGGTTTCCAATGCTTATTCAGGATAGGCACTTGGTGTTGACACCATCCAATTGAGTTGCTGAATTGAACCAGCTTTGTCAGCAGTGCATTAGAATTGTCTTTGAACATGCAAGAAAGGGGAATGGTCAATGAGGGAGCAGAAAAGGTGGAATCATGGTAAGCAGGGCATGTCATACATTAATTTCCATTCTTGTTTTTGTTCTGTTCTGTTTTGTTAGCATTGATACTGACTCTACATTTTACAGAAGTGCAGAAGATGTAAAGACTATGGAGAGTTTATATTCTGCCAGGAAAACGGCTGTAATCTTGTGTTCTGTTGTGATAGGAATTCAGACCTGAGAAGACTGGAGTCAGGGTGTCTTAGCTTAGAGGAAATGAAGAAACTGCAAAGAAGGAATGAAATTTTCATTTGTATTGTCTGCAGTATCAAGAAGAAGATTGCATTCCATGTGAGTGCTGATCACTGTGGAAACATATAGTGTGGAGAGGATGCACATGGAAGTGGAAGCAATATGTTGTCAAGGTAAGTCATAATGGTGTATTTGGTAAATGAGGTATGCTGATGGAGCTGAAAGGTTGTTACTTACTATCTGTCAGTGAATTTAATTGGTTATATTAGTTCTTCAGAAAGCCATCTGAAAGGGGTCTGATAGCCATATTGTGCAAACCAATGTCCCAGATTGAGGAAAGTAGAAAGGACCTGGAGACTTTGGTGGGAATGTGATTAAATTGTATCATCATGGCACTCATTGTGATTACAAGCTCACTACTGGGTTAGATTGAAACTGAACTTCATCTTTGAATTCATTGCCTCATTCATAAGTCTGCAAATGGTTGCTCACACCATCAACAACTTTTGCATTGAATTGTATTGCAGAAGCATGTCTGTAAAGGTAGGTCTATTTGACGTATTTGGAGGGAAAAGATAATTTTCATCAAAGTATCCAGCAGTTCTCATGGAATGTGATCCCAGAACTAAGGTGAGAGAAATGAATGGATGGTTTAATGCAGGTCATATGTAACTTTCTTTTCATTTTCCTAGGTCATAACCAGTGAAATGATGGTATATGGCCCCCTTAGTCATAACCCTTGGGGAGTTCCAAACCCTGAGTTTCTGAAATGCAGGACAAGCACAATGGTGCAAGTGAAGATAAAAGTCAAGGGGAAAAGGATTAGCATGTGGGCTATGACACAGTGTGAGCAGATGCTGATAGACACTAATTGGCAGATTTATCATCTCCATCACTACGATGCAGTAACTGCAAGTACCTAATTGCGTATTAATTGGTCGTCTGATAAGCTGCTACTCTAGGGATCCTGTGTCCTCTTCATGAATCAAAATTTTCATGATTAAGCAGGGATGGGACGGGCAAGTGGAGGCGTTGGTATCATGGAAGAGATGACTGGAAGAACAGGCAGAGCGGGTGATCCTCAGGTACATGAGCATGGACATGATCAAGCAGAGGACAGAGTTCCAGTTTGGAAAGTGGAACAACCAACTGGTGCAACGGGTGCAGGTGAACACACTCATTCAATTGTTCCCACACAATGGAGTGGACAGATTTTTGCTGATGAAAGTGATACTGCTGGTGGTGGCCAAGGGAGATTTGAAAGAAAACATGTACATGATTGAATACAGTCTGACACAACGAAGATGCTTCTGATACTGGAATTGGATGAAGGAGTGGAGGGAAAGGGAAAGCTCATGGCAGCAGGAGGGCAGCACTGGGTCAGTGCTGTGGTGGAATGGACAAAAGTGTTGACAAAACAGTATGTGGAGCTGACATGACAGTGTGCAGTGCTGGAGGGGCAGGCATTGGATAGTGTGAGCAGCAGGGACATCCAGCAAGAGAATCAGGCATGGAGGCCAAGGCAGGACACCCTCAAGGAGATGCTAGAACTCAGCAGCCAGTGGATGGTCATGTCATACAACTCTGGTAAGCAATCAAGTTTTAATAGAACATAATGACTAGAGTCCCTGTGGGATGACCAGGACTATCCCACATTTCAAGACCCCCCTGAAATGCAGGATAGATAAAGTTGAGAGTCAGGAAACAGGAAACAAGATTTGACTAACCTATGGTCATTTGGTTGCAGAGAAGATCATGGATGAAGTTGGTTTGTTCCTGTCACTGAACAAAAGTGAACATGTGTATTGTCAAACCCCCAAAGAGGGTCTGATGCACCTGTTCCATATGATGAAGACTATGGGGGAGAGTTACCAGGATGTGGAACCAAAGAAGGAGTTACTGGTGCCCCATGGAAGTGGGCGAACTACTGACTCAAGATTATGTGTGGGATGTCATGGAGTGTGTGGATGCAGTTGGCATTCCCCTCTTCGATGGCAAGGATGACATGAAACTCCACGTGTTTCATAACACAATATTGGGAGCATTAGGCAGGATGAGTTGAGTGTCATTGTGTTGGAAGGATCACAAAGGACTGATGAAGGATTGCCATAGATAATCACATACATGGTGATGTGGTTGGAAGAGTACACATGTTGATGCTTTAATGACATTCTGATGGTCAATGTTGAGGTCAACAAGCTGATCATGGAAATGAGGAAAAACACATCAAGAGAAGCAGTGCTGCATGCACATGGCTGCAGGAGTTGTACAAGGAGATGTGGGATGGGGTGGAGGGCATGCTAGCAGTGTATGCTGCACCTGCTGCAATCCACGACTGCATGGATAGCACATTCATACAGCACCTGGGCTCAGAGTCAGATGTGGTGGACCAGCTTGGGAACCAGACATCGCAGGCAGTGATCAACAACTACACTGAGGTGGTGATTGTGGGCCTGAACCAGCTCATCCTGATGCTCATGCCCAAGACAACAGACAACACTGTCATGCCTGGTCTACTAGACTGGTGCATTGCAAAGAT
This sequence comes from Boletus patriciae, assembly GCA_038093075.1. Lineage (NCBI taxonomy): Eukaryota > Fungi > Basidiomycota > Agaricomycetes > Boletales > Boletaceae > Boletus > Boletus patriciae. The sequence continues at coordinate 6,167 of JBBPRK010000871.1, forward strand.
CAAGATTTTCCATGTGCTGCGCAGCATGGGCTTGCTTGACCACACATCATTTTTGCTGGTCCCATTCATGCCAAGAAGCATCTACATGCACATGGTCAAGCAGCTCAAGTGGATCCTAGGAGTGTTGATGGAGGTAAGCATGTCATTCCAAGTCAAACACATGCATATCCCACATTTCAGGGGGGTCCTGAAATGTGGGATATGCATGGATTTGGATTATGCCCTCTCAATAGAGTCTAATAACATACTGATGACATGTTTCTCACATTCCATCTTACAGTATGCAAGGTGGTTCAAATCCATGGTTAACATGGTGTTGACCATAGGCAAATACTGGATGCCAGGGTCCCCCACCACCACCATGATCTGCATGCTCCAATGCCATTGAGACATCACAGAGCAGCAGCACCACATTGCAGTCCTTAGGTTAGGGGGCTGAGCACTGTGAGCGAAGTGAGCAGTGCGAGGGGGGTAGTACTTAGAGGATGGGTGCCAGGTAGGTTATAGGTGTTGATCCCACAAGTATCAACTGCCACCTATTTTGTCATGAGACTCATCAGACCTCTGGTGATGATATGAAAAGATTTGTGCTAAACATACCCTATTTATGGGGGACATTTTGTGCACAGACCAACTGAAAAACGTAAGTATAAAAGGGAAATCGTATGATAATACTCAACGCCAAGAGTATTCGTCGACATGACGTGTGATTGCACAATTCTTGTGTCTTATCTCCCACAAGCCGGAGGTTGTATCCGAACACCTGATCCGATAAACACTAAGTTGATGTTATCTCTTCGGAGATTGCCGGGGGTCCAGACCATCACCGGTCTCGGCTATTAAATGTCATCAGCGGCCCAGGTCAAGTGTGGTAATTACCGGTGGGCGCTTCTGCTGTTCCCGATTTGATTGATCTAGATTGATTACGTAAATCTGACGCCTGCCGGCAGTTGCCCACCTTAGGGTTAGGGGGCCAAGCATTAGGTTAGGGAAGAAATTTGAAGAATGGTGGACACGTGTGCGCAGCTGGATAGCCGAAAAGTCAGCTGCACTGCCTGCAGATAAAGCAATCCCGGCAGTACTGTCCCACATGGTCAGTGGCACAGCAGGAGACTTTGCACACAGCCACCTTAACGACCTCCTTAGGGGCACAGGACCAAGGACATGGCCGGCCTTTGCTGAGCTCGTCAAGAAACACTTCTGGTCAACAAACGAAGTTGACCAAAACTGTGCTTGGATCAGAGATCTCAAGCAGAAGAACCATCCCACGAAGGCATTTTTGTTGAAATTCGAAAACTACGCCCTCCTAGCAAACTACTAGGATGTGTGGCTTATTGAGCTGCTAGAAGCAAACGCTGATTGGGCAATCGTATCACGCCTGATCCTCGAAAAAGGAAGATACACCGATCTGGACCTTTTTAAGGCAGATCTCCGACAAGTGGGAGGCCGCAAGCAGCTTCTCAAATTCATTCAGAAAGGAACGACAGAATGGACCAAAACAAGGGACCCTAATGCCATGGACATTGATGCCGTAAAGACAGGCGGCAAAAATAAATGTTTCAACTGTCAGCAAGAAGGGCATTTCGGCAAAGATTGCCCCAAACCTAAGCTTCAGTGCCCCGAGTGTCACTTCTTCAGAGGTGGTCACCAAAAGGCTTGCTCCAAGAGGGGCAAAGGCAAGGGCAACGGCCGCCAGGTGCACGCCACTGAAACTGAAGAGAAGCCCGCTACCTCCTGGGATGAGGATAAAAGCACCAACCACAAGGACAACAAGGGAAAAGGTCGCGATTGGACCTCTTCCATAAAAGGAATGTCACTGGATGAGGCTCGCACCTGGTTCAAAGATTATGAAACTCTTGCTGCCAAGTTGGCGGGAAAAGCTTAGCTCCGACACACATGTTTGGGTATGTGAAGGGGCAGAATCAATATAAAAACCTCGCTGTGGAAGAAATCATTGACGACAAGGATTCCATGGCAACAAATCTAATTTCCAATTCGCCGTCAGAGGGGTCCCCTAGTGGGCTCGGCAGGGACATTAAACCTGTGCTTAATTCCTCTATAAAAAACAAAAATAGTTCAGAAATTCCAGATGACGCTTATGTGTGAAGGGTAAGACCCGCACAAGAAATCAATCAATCTATTCGGATTGCGCCGTTCACACAGTGGCAAAACTTTACTCAGACAGACGCACTCCTGGATTTGGGTGCTAACACAATCTTTATTGACAAAACATGGGCAGAGACACACAAGGTCCCACTTATTCCCCTTCAAAACCCAATTCCTGTGTACAACGTGGATGGAACATGTAACTCTGCCAGACGCATTATGCATTCTGCAGAGCTGGTCGTAGAATTCCAGGGACATCGTGAGAAGGTCACAGCAGAAGTGACCAATCTGGGAAAGAACCCTTTCATTTTGGGCTTCTCGTGGTTACAATGCCACAACCCAGAGATTGATTGGTCAAAAGGCACGGTCAAGATGACACATTGCCCACGACACTGTCACATGCTGCAAGACAAGTCCACTTTCATCCAAGAAATGGAAGAAGAGGAATACGATAATCAATATTACGTCCATGAAACAATCTGCGCACTGGAAGCGCAGCAGGAATCTCAGAAACCCAAAGAGAAAACCCCCGAGGAATTAGTCCCCGTGGAATATCACAAATTCCTTAATGTATTCTCAAAAAAGGAATCGGAACATATGCCGATCAGAAAACCATGGGATCACGCAATAGATCTCAAGGACACGTTTAAGCCAAAGAAAGGCAGAATCATCCTTCTATCGCCACAGGAGCAAGAAGAGGTTACCATGTTCCTTGATGATCAGCTAAAGAAGGGTTACATAAGACCTTCTAAATCCCCCCAAACATCACCGGTGTTCTTTGTGCCAAAGAAAGATGGCAAGAAGTGTATGGTACAGGATTACCGATACCTCAACGAGTTCACCATTAAAAACAATTACCCTTTGCCGTTGATCGGGCAACTAGTGGATAAGCTCCAAGGGTCTAAACTATTTACAAAAATGGATCTAAGATGGGGATACAACAACATCCAGATCAAAGAGGGCGACGAATGGAAAGCTGCATTTGTTTGCTTCCGTGGAGCATTCGAACCTTTGGTCATGTACTTCAGACTATGCAACTCCCCCGCCACATTCCAAGTGATGATGAACGAAATCTTCGCAGACATGGATGATGTGGTAGTGGTCTACATCGACAACCTAATGATCTTTATAAAAACAGATAACCAAGCTGAGCACGATCGAATCGTCCTCGAAGTTCTATGCCGCTTGGAAGAAAATGATTTATTTGTCAAACCAGAAAAGTGCATGTTCCACACCACAGAAGTTGACTTCCTCAGCATGATAGTCAGATGTGACGGCATTAAAATGGACCAAATGAAGGTCAAAGCAATCTTAGACTGGCCGGAGCCAAAGAATGTAAAAGGAGTAAGAAGCTTTCTAGGACTGGCAAACTTCTATCGAAGGTTCATAAAAGATTACGCACGCGTGGCATGCCCACTCCACAACTTAACCAAGAAAGAAGAACCTTTTCGATGGGAAGAATCCCAGCAAACAGCGTTTGACATGCTTAAGAAGCACTTTACCACTGCTCCGGTACTCACGTTCCTGGATCTAGATTGCAAATTCCACCTGGAATCAGATGCTAGTGATTACACTACAGGCGCAATACTATCTATTGAGAGGGATGGTATATGGCATCCTGTCACATTCTCTTCCCACTCCATGATGCCACAAGAATGGAACTACCCGGTTGCTGACAAAGAGATGCTATCAGTCATCCAAGCGCTGGAACAATGGCGTCATTACCTAGAAGGTGCTAGGCACCAATTTGAAATCTGGAATGACCATGCAAATTTGCAATGGTTCATGACAAGACAGGATCTCAACCGTTGGCAAGCCCGATGGGCAATGTACCTCTCACGGTCCAACATGTTGTGGTTCTACAAGCCTGGCCACACAATGACAAAACCAGATGCTCTCTCTAGAAGAGAAGATCACGCCGTGGGAATAGAAGACGACAACAAAGGAATCGTTGTTATCACCCCGGACAAGATCAGGACTATCATCCTTATTGCAGACAATGGGGATATATTAAAACAAAAAATATTCAACACCATGTGCCTTCTGAATGAAGTAGATATTCAGAGGCTGTGTAAGAAGAACTCCATCTGTGAAGAGCGCAATGGATGCCTATACGACACTTTCGGCAGGCTATATGTGCCCGAAAGCAATATACTATGGATGGAGATCATCCAGAAACACCATGACTCCCCGATCACAGGACACCCAGGTTATGAGAAAACTATAGAGCTGTTGCAGCACAACTACTGGTGGCCTGGAATGGCTACCTTAGTCAAGGATTACATCGCTAGATGCGACACATGTCAAAGATTCAAGGGATCTAATTGGGCCCCAGCAGGCCTCCTCCAACCACTCCCTATTCTGAACACCCCATGGGAACACATATCAGCCGATTTCATTACGGACCTTCCCCTTTCCCACAGCTATGACTCAATCTTGACGGTCGTTGATCGTTTATCTAAGGAGGTTGAGTTAATCGCTTGTACAAAAACATGTTTGGCCCTGGACACAGCAAAGTTGTTCTTGGCAAACGTCTGGAAGCATCATGGCCTTCCACGTTCTATTACATCGGACTGAGGCCTGCAGTTCGCGGCACAAGTTATGCAGGAGCTTAACAAGGCCCTCGGTATCTCCACTAAACTATCAACATCCTTTCATCCGCAAACAGACGGACAAACAGAGATCGTCAACAAGGAGATTGGGGAGTTCTTACAGATCTATTGCTTTGAAAAGCAGGATTCATGGTTCGCCTGGCTGCCAATTGCCCAGTTCTCCATTAATAGAAAGAAACACACTTCAACCAAGAAGTCACCCTTCGACGTGACACGGTCTTATCTTCCCTGAATGGGAATTGAACCCGTTAGTTCGGACAGAGCCCCAGCGGCTCAGAAGTTCGCATCAGAAATGGAAGACATAATAGAAAGCGTGAAAGAAAACATGAAACAGGCACAAGACCGAATGAAGGTCAACACCGATAAAAGCCGCTCAGCACCACCCAAGTATACCATCAACCAGCAAGTCTGGCTATCCATAGAAAACTTATGTTTGACAAGTGCCTCACGCAAGCTGTCTGAGCGATGGCTTGGCCCCTATACCATCATCGGCTTGGCAGGACCAAATGCCATTGAATTAAAATTACCAAAATCGATGCAAATCCACCCAGTGGTAAACGTTTCTCGGGTTAAACTGTACTGTGACCGACTGGAGGGGCAACCCTCGCACCGGCTGGGACCCGTCAATGTCACCAAAGACAGAGACAATGAATGGGAGGTGGACTGGATCATCAATTCACGTTATAAAAATAAGAAACTGGAATTCCTCATCCATTGGAAGGGCTATGACGACACAGATTGTACCTGGGAGCCGAAATCAAATCTTGGCAACGCTAAAGAAGCATTGAATGACTTCTATCACGCAAACCCCTGAGCACCCAGGGCCATTTCAATCCCTCTGGAGGATTTCTTACTCTTATTCCAAAAGAGGCCGGAGCCTTTTACAACCCTCCACCCCAAACAGATTCCTTTTGATCGCCTGGAAGTCAATCTTTAGAGAGGGGGTAGTGTTACAGCTCAACACACCTAACATCATCTAACAGACTTAGTCATTTCTTTTCTTTCTTATCTTATCAAATTAACATATAACAGCCACGCTGTTCTCCATGCTTCTCTTTTCGTTTCACACCCATGCCTCATGCACGCCTCACCCTATTCATCTCCATGCAGTGCATGGATATGCTCTTCTTTTCTTCTCTTCCATTCTGCCACCACCGTGCGGTTGCCTCATGCTTCACTTGGCTTTTCCCCTACTCAGCCAGAGAGATCATCTCCACAACCATCTGCTAGCGCTTTCAGTGTGTTCCCTCAGTCTTCGGTTCCCTAGAGTGCCAGTTGACGCTGTCACCTTTTGGGTTGTTTCACCATCACCATCCAACAAACTTGCAAGGCATCATGCTTCTAGTGAGTCTCACTTGTCTCATGTATCCCACATTTCATGACCCCATTGAAATGTGGGATATGGCCCAATCCCCTTTCACAAAGTGGATATCCCTTCCTCTTGCAGAACACCGCCTTTTCTACACTTCAGGTGACCCCCTTGAAATGCAGGATACCATGGGCTCCACCTTACCTACCTGTGTAGACATATTCAGTTGCTGACTTGCTGGTATCTACAGCTTATCCCCCTGTGCAAGATGTTCAATGTGTCCTTCACACTGTGCAAGAGACAAACAAGTTGATGGACACAAACAAAGACATCACAACCCCTGTCCATGCTGATGTCATTCCAGACCCCCCAAATCCCACCCAGACACATGTTCCCTCCTCTCCAGAGTGCACCATCATGACTCACACCCCTCATAAGCATGAGCATGCACTCACCAGCTCCTCCTCTGGCTCCAAGGACAGTCAAACTGACACACAGACAATATACCAGCCAATGCCCAGACCTTCCTCCTCTTTCTCCAGTCAGTCCTTCCTTCATCCCGCCAGTTTGCCCCACTCATCTTCAACACAGAACATGCTTTGAAATGACTCAAGGACAAGGATGGTGGTTCCTTAGCACAGCCATCTCAAAGGTCTGCCCTCATCCAGTCCACCTCTACCTCCACCAAAGTCCCCCAGGTAGACGAATCTTCATACCACATTCTCACCATTGTTTGTGCACTAGTCAGTTAGTCTTGTCATATCTTGCACAGAGTGTTTGCAATATATCATAATATGTAGCTTGTTGTGATTCATTCCAAAGTGCCCCCTCAATCCAACTATTACACTGCCTGCTCCCTTGTCTCCTGTGATGCTGGTGTATCTATCCAATGAACACCATGGTTATGATCATCCCACTAAAGACCCACACCACCCTGTCCCACCGTTCCTTCCCTCACCTTCAGTTTTGATGTCTGCTTGTGACTATACTTGCCCCCATCACAGCCCTCTCCCTCTATTCTTCCTAGTCTCCTCCCATGCACCCCTTTCCTTCCCCTCAGCCACACAGCCCTTCCTTCCCTGAGGATCCATTCATTCAGTCCTGTTTATGTTCAATACCCATCTTATTCTTATGTGGATGCTTTGTTTCCAATCTCTGACTCCAACTTGCCTTCACACTCTAATTCAGTTGCTTCCATCCAAGTCCCCATCCTTTGCTTGCCTCCCCTCCACTCTCTTCCCATTGGCTCCTCACCTTGCTGCTCTCTAGTACCTTGTTTTCACCCTTTTCCATGTCACCCACTCTCGCCTCCCTTCCTCTCTTTTCCTGACCCACCCATGGTATACATCCACCATGAACTTGAACATCTTCCTTTTTCTTCTCCCACAACACCCATACAAACACAATGTTTGACATAGGTGTCTTCAACAATCAACTCCTGCCCTTTCTGTAAGTTCTCCTGTCCCTCAATCGTTCCCCTCCTCCCCCCTCTCCTCCAATGCCTTCACCTTGTCCATACACAGGAATAACAACCCTGCCCTCATTGACAAAGGTGGCCATGACATTATACAATGCCACTGAGGTGCCCCTGCATCTCTCCACCAGGGATGGTCCTCAACAACATGAGATCAAGGCCACCACCCTCAACACCAACACCCACATTGCCATGTTCCACAACTCCCCCATATCCATAGCCAAACTCTCCTCCCTCCCTCACCTTCACCATTGCAATATCCATCATTGCCTCTAAATAGATAACCATCTCCTCATCAATGCTTCCAGTCCCATGGTCATTCCTTCCATCAGTCCTCATTTTCTCGATCTTGTCATATACCTTGGTGATTGCCATGGTCTTGATGCCATTCTCCCAAACCAGGCAATTGATCACACCTGGTCCTGCAATCTCAACTTCTCAGCCATTCAGTGCCTCTGGCCCAATAGCAAGGCCACTCACTTGCCCTTTGATGATCATGGTTGTATGATGTGCATCAGTGCTTGCAAGGAAGACCACATCTGCCTCACCATGGTCTCGAATGAGTGGCTCATTCTAGACCACCCTTTCAATGCCACTGACGTCTGGCCAAGACTTCTTCACCCCACCAGCACCATGTCGCCAAAGCATTCTCTCATGCTCATTATGTACTTCACTTTTGGGACCCCCTGGAAATATGGCATACTGACTCCTTTGCATCATCCCTTTGCCTGATCATGTTCCTTTCTCAATGTCCTTGTTCGTTGACCCTCTCCTCCTTCTTTCCCTACTCCCTTCCACAGCAACAGACTCAGTAAGAGATCCGGAGATGTCACCCCACACATCCTCAATTTACAGACGCTTCCTCATCATTTCATCAACAGCTGGCATGACTGGCTCAAGCATACTCCCTGTTCATGGAAGGCTGACCACTTCCTTCTCAACAACACCCCCATTGCCATTACCATGCACCATGGTTACAACCAGCACATCCTCATGCCCAACAACATTGATGTGGAGAGACTCTCCTGGGATTGCAATGACCAATATAATCACATCAAGCATTTCACCTTCTCCATAGCCCCCCATGTCAGGTTAGTAGCAACCCTTTCCTCAGATTCCTCAAGGTTGACCAGTGAGAGGATCTTCCCACTGTTGCCATCCTCACTCACCATTATGTTGCATATGACAGCTATAACAAGGACATCCACCAGCAGGTCAACCTATGTAGGTTCCCTATGACAAACACCTTTGATGAGCCCACCCACACATATTACCAGGACAGCTTTCAAATCATCTGCCAAAGAATCATCTCCTACAAGTCCACCAGAACTCTTCCTTGCTCACACCCTCTTTGACACTGCACCTGACAATTGGGATCATGTGCACAACAACATCAAATACACCAGATATCTGCTCACCTTCATAAGAAACCCTGGAAATATACAGACAGATGATCTCATAGCACCCTTCACACTCAGGATGAACCTCATTGATGCCAGGCTGCAACACATTGCCAACCCACAATGACTACCAGCCCAAATACACTGCTGCCACTGCAACCCTCAACGACCCCGTGATGGTCCCACTGAACCAGGTCTTTATACCACCAAGATTCCACTAGTGAGGACAATACTTCAGAGGAGAACAAGGACAAGGAGGATGACTGACCTGTGGTCCCTCATCATAATGGGGATCATGCCCTGGACGGACAGGACCTTCCTTCTCCCCTCCACACCATATCTCACAGGGTTCATGATGCAGCAAGGTTCCATGATGTGCAACTCAGTTACATCACATCATCCCTAGTGGGCACTACAGCAACTTCTGTCCACACCAGGAACCACTGGCAAACAACCCTTGAATAGTGTCAAGGTGACATTTCCCACATTCACTGTGAACAAAAGCTCACAGGATCCAGTCAACCTCAATGCATGTGCTTTGAGAACACCTATCACTTCAACATTCACAACCTTCCCCAGAGAAAGTGTAGAGGCAAGTGAGTGACATCCTCACAGTCATTACTACCATAGCCTGTGCTGGACTTCTCCCAAAGGCTTTCATAGCGAAGGACCAGCTTGCAAAAAGGCCCACCTGTCTTTTGGAGTACACAGCATTCATCAGAAATCTGGATTGGGTCTCCAGGGAAAGTCAGAACAGGGGTGTCAGTGACACTCATATTTTCATAAGGATGGTCACCCTATACATCATCACCCTGTATGAAGAAGACCCCCCCATCACAAAATGCCAAAACCTCAAGGGCAAAGGCACTAGCAACAAGGAATGGGTCACAGAGAACAGTGAGCCACTTTTCTTGTGGCCATGTACTTTGCTCACCTTCACCATTTATAGGTGCCAAAGGTATCACTTCCTTTTTGCTCTGCAGGCTAGGGGTTGTCAAGGTCAGGACCCATAGAGTGTTTAATTTAGCACAGTGAAATGTGGACATCAGTCCATTGTCTCAATTACAAATATCTACCTTATATCAAAATGTGGTTTCAAAAATCAAGCACAATAACAAGTATGGGGGCTATGATGCTGTGCAATACATGATGGGTAGCAAGACTACAGAAATATTGGCAAAGAGTGGCTTCATGGACCATTGCCCAACCAGCAAAAGCATGACTGAGGCAAGAAGCTCCACTGGAATGGATGATAGAGATGGAAAATGCATGGAAAGGGGATGGGAGGAAGAAGGAGGGTATGTGAGTACAGAGGCAGCTGGTAAGCATAGGAATCCAAGGAAAGTATCTAGAATGCACTAGAGAAGAAGTGACAACTACATCACCACAAGGTACTGTACCATATCATATATTCTACATTCAGTAGTGGGAACATAACCAATAATTGATACATACATATGAAATGGTGGATGAGCAGCAATGTCAAAAGGAAACCCTAATATAGGGGTATCACAGGTGATCATGGTGATTGCTGTGGAAGGCTATAAATGAATAATTAACAAACCTGAAGATAATGAGAACTGATAATGGGTATTTCCTGAATAACCACATCATATATTATGTCAATATGTCCAAAGATTTCTTTGTAGGCAAATGCAAGGGAACTAAAACAGAAGTTTCCTAGACTTATGCACTGAGAGGGTTTGTTAGTCTCAAACACTAAAGATTGCTGAACAAGTAGTAGTTAGATTAGTGCTTGAATGTCTCACATTTGTCAACATTTTACTCCCACCACTCTTTGTAATATACTTTGCTACCCTGTATTGGCCTATCTTTTGGGCCAGTTTTAGACATATAGCATCCTCAGAAGTAGCTTTGTATTTTCCTATGCAAATTCAAATGATAACATGCAAGGAAAAACAGAAAGTACTCATCTTTCAGTCTTCTCACTTGATCTTTTTCCTC
>JBBPRK010000872.1:0-17029 GCA_038093075.1 Boletus patriciae
CGGCACTGTGGGCTGTTGCGTGTCGAGGAACATGAAACCCTGGCTTTTCTGACCTTTGGATCGGGTCTTCCTGAACACACGCTGATGCTGTAGTCCGACAGGTGTATGGGAATATGTGCTTGTACGTACTGAAGATGAATGCAATACGTTGCTTCTGTCATCGGCGATCATGCCTTCTGAGTGTATCCCTTGAACGTCATCGATATTGGAGGACCCGTCTTTCAGTCTGTCACTAAGCCGTCAATTGGCAGACGGTTAGACAATACAAGCACCTGGTGTTATTAAACCATTCAACATCGTTAGCCCTCAAGGGGTCAACCGAAGTCCCTCATTTTCTCCAGCCGACCTGGTCTCATCCTGCACACTCGTAGCCTTCGCGAGCCAGGCGTCCACGCTAACTACCGCTACTTCGAAGTGCTCCACGCGCGCCACTCCCGTGTCCTCACGACCCTAAGTCATCTGGCGACAACCCCGGCCCAGAACCAACCTTCTTCGAATGGTGGTTCGGCCTCATTACCATCAAGTCTGCGAGCACGACTTTCGCCACGTCCACATGACGCTCAAAACAACTTGTGACGCGTGGAGCGACACAAACCACGGCGCGTCGGAAGAACCCATTGCCCGTTTGAGCCCCCAGGAATCTCTGTTCGAGCTCGGTGGGTCTCTCGGGGGCAGTTATGTGCCTTCTTGCATGGCAGTTCCGCACAGACGTCGGGACGCGCCACTCGTACCCTGCGACAGGCGGCTACAGCGTCCCCGTCGCGGTCACGCTGTGGAGTTCACCCTCGTCGTCAGTGGGGGAAACAAATTCTGGCTTGCTGCACCTGGGATGAGAATTAGTTATGCCTCCGGAAGCGAGGTGGGAGTATGACGGTGATCGTGAATGCGAAGACGAAGGCGAAGATACAGAAGTGGTAAAGGTACTCGAGGAGTTATCGACTAAAGACAGATGCACCCGTCGGTACTGAATTTTTTTCACACCTGCTTGTATCTTAAAACACATTGCTCGCGAACATACAGAACTAGATGGGTCAGATGAAGCCTCCACCTTGATAAATTGCAGTTCTTGAGGCTATAGGCGCAGATTGGACCCCCCCCCCCCCCAATTGACAATCGGATTCACAAACAGTGAAAGCTAGTGACCCGAGTAGTTTCCTCTAGATCTACAATAACGAAAGATAAACACCGCGACGACAATGTCAGAATGTGAAAACATAGCACGATACAATTGATGAATGATTCATACTACAAATGCATATGTCTAATCTATCCCGAACGAGTCAATGCTACATATCCGTCACCCCTTCATACACCTTTCCAGCTTTCCTTGCACCCTCGACGCCTCCTGGAAACGCCTAGGCATCCCCCACGTTCCATGCCTCTTCCACGATTTTCATCTGCAGGAACCATTGCCTGTAGTCCATCTGCACCGCATACATGTGCTGCTGGTTCAATCCCCTCAACGCCTCGACAACCCACGTCTGGCAATTCCAGTCCGGCCTCCCCTGCTGGATCGGGACCAGCGAGAAATGCGTCTCCAGAGACCCGAGATAATCTGGCGCCACCCATCCAACCAGGTGGGTGCCTTTCTCTTGTTCCCACTTGGAGTGACGATTGTGGACAACGTGCTGAGTGAAGTACCTGGTCTGCAGGCTGCCGCCGATCTCGTAAAAGTTGCCAACCCCGCGCCTGGTCGACGTCGGGATGAAGATGGCCCAGTGGTGAAGTCTGACGTGGCCATCCGAGCGGTCGCCTCGGGCAAATTGGACAATCTTAATCGGGAGGTGGCCCGACGGGACCTGGATCCAAGGATACCAGGTGTGTTCAATTTTGTACTCGGGTTGAGGTGTAGGTCCAAGACTCGCGGCGTAGGCTGCGGGGCGGAAACAAAAGGGAGGGTCAACAACGTGTAATGGCGAGAGGGGGGGGGAGGAAATTACCCTTGTAAATAGCCATCAACTCGGGGGAGTAGTTGCTGAGCGACATTGCGAATATTAAATCTGAGGATGTAGAACTGATGGCTTTTTCACCGACCTTGGTAGGACATCTTTATATCGAGGGATCGTCCATCTTGCAGTCTCTTGGTGTGGACGAGCAATGGGACTGTGGACGCGTTTTCTTTTGTTGCAAATAGGCGTTTCTGTTGTCCGTTCTGACGGAGAAGATGGACGGAGGTCCTCATCCGAAATGAAATATGGACCATCGACGCTTTGGCGCTTCCGGATGTGACGAGTATCTTGCCACAGACTCTTATTTTGATGCGTGTGATGTTCGTCGAGGTGTGGACATCGTCAATTCCTTCCACTACAAAGCAGAAATGCAGAACAGAACAGCGAGCGAACTGGAACAACGCGTGGGTGACCTATCCGCGGATTTATCCTACCTTCAGTGTGGAGGCCGCTGTCGGTCCAACTCGGGAGTCGCACACGTTCAATGTAGTAGCGATGATCGCTGGGGTGAACAGACTAAATTTTAAAATAGAGCGGTGATCGACTCACCTACTCTGCTTCGACATTTAGTTCTAATCTTGACACTGGGCAAGTTGGATTGAGAAACAGACCCTTTTCCGAGTCCCTGTCGTCGCCACCGATTCGTGTACGAGACTCCACATTGTCCCAGACACCGAGAGGACAGGGCAGGTTGGCTTCGGCTCACTCTGTGGTAGAGCCTGAGGCTCCTGCCCCGGGTAACCGTAGGAAGTTCCCTGCGATTTTTGTCTCATCCATCCGCCTGTATCATCGAAGTTGAGGTCTGAGGGTACGTGGACTCGGAGTTCCCGCCGATCTGTGGCGGTGCTAACTACCCGAAATTACTAACGACGTTCTGAGCACGGCACAACTCTCAGGAAAGCGAAGAACTAAAGGGAGCCCACTCGTCTGACTTTTTCGATAATCGATTGAGTTCTGTAAATCTGACACCCTAGGAACGAATTGTTGAATCAGTATCATAGTCGATGGGGTGAGTGACCTAGAACTGTCGCATTCTCCGAGTCATCCTTAGTACAAGGCCATCACAGCAGTTGTAGTACGCCTCCTTCGTCTTTCGGAGCAATTCCCCGCTCGACTTGAAAATCAATCATCAGTCATCAGGTTGCGAACTTGAAAGTGTCACGACAATTACAGTGCTTGTCTCGAAGACATGTCCTGGCGTACGTTCAGTCTCGCCACAGTCGTGACACTCCATATAACTGAGTTGCTCGTGTGACCTTTGCAGAGCATGATGGCAGTCTGATCATATACGAGACCCGGGACCGACGAAACGTTGTCCATGGCCGACGTAGATGGCTCTCCATGAACGTTATGTTCTGCGCAGCCCATCTGACGGTGCGTTTTGCGTTTCAGGCGCGACACTGACGAAGGTGAAGTATAAAACATTTGTTTCACCCTACTCAGGGAATAAGACACCTGTTCGTAATGGATCCGTGATCATCGAGCATTCCAAATCTTGCGTTGCCGCCGAATGGCCGGCCGCACAGAGGCACAATAGGTTCGATAGGTTAGGTCAGACTCATCATCTCCGCTCTCACACGGCTTTCTTCTCCATTGCTGCCAAGATACGTTACGATGTCCACACCTTGATGAATATCACTAAAATGTGGATCTGTGGCAAGGCGTCAAAGCGACGAGGATCTAACTTTTGCTTCGGATGAGGTCACTCACTGACAGCTGATCCATTGTCCATCTTCCCCGTCAGAACGGACAACATAAACGCCTATTGTCAATAAAGCAAGACGCGTCCACGATCCCAATATTCATCTACCAATGACTCTTCCGACTTGATGACTATTTTCAGGGGTAAGCTCACCCCCTCTCCCTATCCATTGTACCCCGTTGACCCTTCGTTCTCCCTTCTCCCGCAGCCTGCGCCGCAAGCCTTGGACCTACATCTGACCCGAGTATAGAGTTATACGCGACTAGAACCCATTGATCCAGGTTCCCTCAGGCCACCTCTCGATTAGGATCTTGTCCTTGGTCGATGGGCAGTGTTACGGGTTGAGGAGGTACGACTCGGACGGAATCAAACACGTACCTTTGGAAGGAATTCCCTGCCAAGTAGGAACGTCTCATGGAACGTCAATCCTGTGCTATCTTCTTGGACTATAACATCTAGTTACCTGGCAAGCTTTGCTTCATCGAAGTCCAGTTCCCACGAAATCGGATTGAGAAGATAACTTATAGTCTCTGAGCCGCTCATTTGGATCCTCCCGGCGTAGTTCCCGAACTTCGGAAAGGATGGCTGATGCTGGCCAGGGTCAGTGCGCTGCTATCGGTCAATTAAACCAGTCCGACTCACCAATCACACTAGCTTGACAGGAGTGGTCGTTCGAGACGAAGACACTCCCTGTGTAGGTCCACGCGCCCCGCCTTGGACGAGCCCGCCTCACCTCGGAGATGTTAAACTACCATGGTACCCACGCCTCCTCAGAGGGCTCGTCCGCCTCGCCGACCTCATGCTTCTTCTTCCGCAAAGCTCTGAGTTCACAGAGATCCACCTATGTACGTGGGAGAGAAATAACGTGCTACACAGGGCCTCGTAGGTAATTGTGGAGTGATCGCGGGTCGTATAACATACATACTGCCACCGCCTGACTCAACATAACGGTCTCCGTAGGAGCAGGGCTGATCTTGTGGGCCTTGATCAAAAAAAATACGTTCTACTGGGCGGTGAGTCATCCCACCGCCAGAAACTCCCCGGGAAGAAAATCATTGCAATCTGACGTACTAATTAAGCTGATGTTGGCCGCCGGAGCCCGCAAGTGAGCAAGGCTCGGGTTTGGAAACCTTGCGGAACGCGCATTCTGAGAGAATGCAAAATAATAATCAATTCGGGACGGAATTGCGGTCAACCAGGCTTCTGTCGAGCGATTCTTCCGCTTGGAGCTGCGGGGTCTTGGATGAACGCTAAGCGAACAAAGTGCTCTTAGTATCTGCTTGTTTATCCTATTCTAGCACGAGGGATAATCAAATGCCGGGGGAAAGTCCGTCGATGGGACAAGAACCGCAAGAAATCTCGAACCACGTCACGAACGGAGCCAGGTTGGGCCTCTCCCGTGTCTATCACTTGCGTAAACTCAAACACGATACGCTCCACTTCTCGAACCAACGATTGATTCTCGTTCTTGACGATCTCCTCGACCGTGTCCCGCCGGGGACCCATGGCAAAGAAGGTCTGGTTGAATATGTCGATCACGGCCAGTTCTTTCGTCGCTTCTATGGAGCACCTGGTGATCACCGTCGTGCTTGCCCGGTAGGAACGGAAGAGCCACGGTAGTGAGCAAGATAAGTTACGACGCCCACAAACGACCATTCTTTGAAACGGACACCGAGTTCGGACAAGCCCGAAGGCCTGGGGGCTGAACTCGTGCGAGCGCTTGCATGAACCGGCGCCGATCGAGTAGGGATGGCAAGCCGAGGATGTTCTAGCGATGATCCACACGCAATACGGACTGAGCGATTCAAGGGCGCGATCGTAATGGCGAGAAGTAGTCCTCGTGGGCAGTTATATATTAAGTTGTAACTTTTGCATCGCCCACTTCACTCTCCAGTCTTGGCGCGACTGTGATGGTGATTGCCTGTGCTAGTTGGTTTCTTCCCCCGTGTTCTTTGATCTATGTAGTACGGCGTTACGACCATATGTGTATTAGTCCGTAGATAGCGCACCGGAAAGAAGAATCAAGCCACAATAACTGAATAAAACCAGCTACTGAGGAAAGAGCCAGGTTGAATCTAGCATACGTGGGCAGTCTAGGGAGTCGAGCTGAAACACGGCGGCCCTGAACATTCGGAGTTTTAAATCTGGGAAGCTCTTATGTGGGACCACATTGTCTCGTCACACAAGTACTTCTGGCCCCCAATCGTCGTCTTACTATGCCAGGCATTCGTCGTCCAGTTTCAGACCACGTCAAGTGCATGACCGGCATAGTATGTAGTTAGTCGGAGAAGGTCGGAGTTACCGTGACATATTATAATTCAAGGTCCACCTGTACGTCATTGATGCAAAGTTCCGGATCACCATGTACAATGTTCTGCAAAGTCGAGGGACAATGCCAACGGTGTCCAAAGGCGATAGCCCTGTGTTCGCGTGTTGGTTGCGTCGTTACAATCAAGCACCACGTTCGTTGTCGACGTCTTCCAGCAGGATAGTATATTACTCACCATAGTTGCAGAACTTCGGAACTGGTGAGATTGCGCCGCCGCATCGGTCAATTAAACCCGAGTGGGTACAACTCCAACGGAAGCACTCAGTAGGTCTGTTCCGTGTTCACACGAAATTTTGCAGCTGCGTGCCCATCAACATCGAAATTGACCTCCCTCCGGTGACCTGGCCTACATGGTGTCGGAACGTTAGTGGCGCTCCTGGTTGCATCGTGATATGATGACACTGCTCCTCGGGGTCAGCCGCCTGCCCTACCATTCGTGCACGTTATATGTGACTAATTATACTTAAAAGACCACGCGGGCTTCCCATTGATCGTGTTCACTCTCCTGCCATGTCCTGGGCGTCATGCGCCACTCTCCTCTTATCAGCGTCTGCCCTCTCATCTCTCACATTCGTACAGGCCCAGTCTCAGCAAGCAGGCGGTCCGATGCAAGCTAGCTGGCCTCAGGTGTATCCCGGGATGCCGACGGGCGATTACAGTCCGGAATGGCAGAACTGTGCGTTCTGATAACATGCGTCCACCTTGCCTATTCACACCACAATGACGTTCTCGCAGACTTTCAGGTGACGGGGGGCCTTCCAAACGTGACATGGCCGCTTTCTCGGAACTGGGCCGGCAACATCCCCGTTCAGAGAGCAGGCCATCCGAACGACACCCTGTTCTTCTGGGCGTTCGAGTCTACGAACGGGTCGTTTACCGCGGACAATAATGAGCCTTGGGGAATCTGGCTTAATGGAGGGTGGGTTCACGAGCGCATATACGAAGCATACGGCTGATGTTCTACGCAGTCCGGGCGGTTCCAGCCTTATCGGACTCTTGTTCGAGTTCTGTCTTGCGTTCCCATGTAAGATCCGTCGCGGTCGTCATGTTGACACATGCACCTCAGAACGGCCCTATTCAGCTTTTGAATAATTATTCGGCTGCCGAAAATCACTATGCATGGTCGACTGTTGCCGATTACGTCTGGATCGATCAACCAGTGTACGTCGGCCCTCGTCTTCACGACTGCTTATTCATGCGTTTGTATCAGCGGAACCGGGTTCAGTACGGCTGACGCCGATGGTTATGGTGAGTACGCCGACCAGCTTCTAACCTTGGTTGCCTGATTCTGACGCTCCATTCAGTTCCTGACGAGGACCAGCTGGGTGCTGATTTCGTGAGAATAAACGGCGTGTCGGTTCAGCACCATCCTGATGCATCCATAGATGGGTTTCCTGGAAAACTTTGTAAAGGTGTTCCCCCATCTCGCCACACGACCCTTGTATCTCGCCGGTGAGAGCTACGCTGGAACGTTCATAGTAAGTGCTGTTCTCGTGCAAGTAAACTGATCCGTGTAATACCACTTCAGCCCTACATCACCAAAACCTACTTTGAAATGGATAATCCACCCGTTAACCTCACGAGAATTGCCATTGGGGATGGGGCCATTACGTCTTTAGAGACTTTCATGGAATTGCCTGTGGTCAGCGTGCTGGAGACATACCCACAAATCATCGGGTATGATATCCAGGTCTTTGAGTACTTTCAAGAACAGTAAGCACAAGGCGGCGGGGTGTATGCTTCGTGAATGCTCATTTTCTGTTTAGGAGTGCGCTCTGCGGGTACGACCTGTCCCTCCAATACCCTCAGCCAGAGCATTTTCCAACTCTAAACGCCCCAATGCCTAATTCCCCTTCCGCGGTGTCCTCTAGCAAATATAACACGAAGCTCACCAAAAAACAGTTCATGCTCGAACTCCAGGACCGGCTTGTCGCGAAACTCAGAAAACGGGAGTCTGAGGGTGCGCTGTCGGAGCACAGCGAGAGACTTCGCGCACGCGACATATGGAAACGTGACTTGGCCGGTCGCGCGAACGGAACTATCGATCCTTGGTATTTGTGTGACGTGTATTCAGAGATGATTGACTACGCCCTCAACTTCACCTTTCCTTGGTGTACGTATCCGTTCCTTCCAATCCCGCATGGCTGTTCACTCCGGAATTCCCCCTTGTAGCATCTGGCGGCGAGTTCGATATTTACAACATCCCCGATGCGTTGAGCCCCGAAGCCCCAATGGATGCAAGTGTCTTTCTCAATGGTTCGTCTGCAGTTATGGATGGATGGGTCGATGTTTATGCACATTCTCCCAGATGCCCAAACGCGTGCTGCGATCCATGCGCCTACGAGCAAAGACTGGGTGGAAGTTATCCCTTACGCATTCGCGCCAACTGATAGCTCTAGTAAGTAACTGTTTCTGGGGTTTTACAGCGAACTTATACTATTTGTCCATAGCTAATGTCTACGGCGACCCAAGTGAGCTTTGATCCTCTTTCAACGTAAGACGAGAGTTTACTCACGATTAATGTTTTCCAGGCGTCGAGTGAGTACTTGTCGTGGTCGGCGTAATGAGATGCTCAGAAAGGTCAGGCCTATGGCATTCCTGACAGACCTTGCCACGAACGCGACCGCACATGACATGACGATTGTCATATTTTCTGGAAATGACGACTCCCTCGTCCCTCACTTTGGTTCTCAGAGTAAGTCCTTTCTTTGGTCCCTATCGTTGCAGCTTGCTAACATGCACATGCAGTCGCCATCCAAGTGCGACTTTATACATTCGCACATTTCTCGTGTGTCTGATGTTTAATACGTAGAACACGACGTTTGGTGGAATCCAAGGTTTCACACGCAAGCCAGAAACACCGTGGTACAACGACGCAGACGAGTTCGCCGGCATCGTCCACCAGGAACGTGGTTGGACATACGTTCTTGTTGCTCATGCCGGACATCTCTTGGGATATACCAACCCCATCTCCGTGAGGGACTGCCTCGTTTTACACAACCGCTTCCTAACGATGCTATGCAGGCTCTCACTCTCGCCCGGGAATTCATCTTTGGCAACAATCAAACCGGACTGGTGACGAACACCAGCTCGGGAGCGGTCACCGTTGTCGGAGGTGAAGAGTCATCCCTCGGGAACGAGATCATGACCGGTCAAGCAGCCATCTATTACGGGCAAGCCACGACCGCATCCAGCTATTTCTTCCCGTCGGCGACTGTCGAGGCTTGGAATACCTACTTTGCGACTGCGACTACGATCTCGACGAGTCGAGCGAGCTCTCTGACATCAACGGGTCCTATGACGTACTTCCTGGGAAGCGCGTTAGTGATCGCGCACGAAATATTGTTGTAGAGTCAGTGTAAACCTCCCCTTTATTTATCTCTAGACACGGCAAGTTAAGACCGAGCTTGTTCATGTATGATGACCCGCCTTTTCCGTCTCATACGACGAATTGTCTCTTCCATCATGAAGACTTGCGCTGCTCGAGCAACACCTCCACGAACTCGGCAAAGGACGCACAGACTTGGTTGGGTGGCAGCGCGTCCTTTCGCCCTTCGTCCCCCGGACGATACTTGCCCGTTTTCACTGCTCATCGATGATCAGCGTGATGCATGGTGCTACATGTCGGTAACAGGAGGGCGGAACGCACCCAGGACACGCCAGAGTCCGAGTTCGATGGCACCTTCGCCGAGATCTGCAAGCACGTCATCGCCGATCACAGCGATCCCCTCCCAGCGGCGCGGGGGCTGGCCAGAACCGTGATCGTGATCGTGATCGTGATCGCGAGGCAAATCGCAAGGGTTGGATACCCCCTCGAGATCGCGGTCCAGATCGCGCAACACGGTCTCGAAAAACGCACGCGTGGGCTTCCCGACGACCGTCGCGGACGTCCGCGCGGCGTCTTCGAGTGCGTGCACGAACGGGCCTGGGCCGAGGGAGAGGGCGTGATCGGAGGCTTCAAGGTAGCGCGCTTTGTGTAGGGCGATGAGCGGTGGGCGGGGGTGTGGTTGAACTTGGGCTGCGATATCCGAGTTCGAGTTCGATTTGGGGGCTGGGTCGGTTTGAGACGCGGGGCGATTCTCGCCGACGAGGATCCGGAAAGCGGTGTTGAGATGTGCGTAGTCGAGCAGGGATGGTGCGAGACCGACGACGACGGCGTCGTAGGGCGATAACGGGGGTGGGTCGTCTGAATCGCCTGTGCATTCTTCCAGCGCGGATTGTGAGAGCAGCATGTACGGCCTATGCCCGATGAGGCTCGTCGGACGAAACAAAACGAAACGCAAACAACTTGCGCCTACCTCTTCACCCCCAGCTCCTTTAACACCGCCCTCAGCGCACCGACGCTCGTCCACAGCTCCTCTCGGCGTACGTCCAGTCCGGCCGCGCGCATCCGCTCGTGCACGGCGCTGCTCGACTCCTTGCTGGTGTTGCTGCAGAGACGGAAAGGGATGTGTGCGGCGCGGAGTGTCGCAAGTGCGTGGGCTGCATCAGGGGTGGGCGATGATCCTATCAGGAGCGTCCCAGAAATATCGATGAGGAGTGCGCGGATGGGAGGAAGGTTGGACCCGGGTTGGGAAGCCATGTGTCAATGGTCTGTGGATCCCGATATCAGGATCGTGTCATCAGGGTATAAAGTCCATCACCGTCTCACCAGCGTCTTAGACTGTACTTAGATATTCCTGCCGTGGACATGTACCAGTCCCGGTTCCTCAAGGCTGAACGGTTGCCAGTGATGACTCGGAGTACTAGCCTGATCCAGAACACTAGCCTGATTCAGAACTCTCCACGGCACTAGTAGTACGTCTGTGAAGTGTGTAAACTTCAATTCGTTCGCTGCCAGTCATTCCAGACGAGAACAGGTAAGCTTCGCTACTCTGCCAACAGATCACTGAGACTCATGACTGCGATCCGAGGTCCGAGGTGGATGCCGATTGGGCCACGCTGCCCATACCGCATTTGGCTTGCTCAGCCCAAGCTCTACCAGTTCTCAGGCCTGGCAGTCATCGTATATTCCACCTTCACCTATAACACCATGAATACAGCCAATCCAACTCAAAGTATCGAGTATGTATATCGATTACTTTCATAATCCCAATTGAACTGTGTTGAACATGGTTCTAGGGCGAAAACGATCACTATCAAAGGTGGGGTTCCAACGCTGGATCTTCTACCGCATGCGACTTAGCTTTCTTCTAGACATCGAACTTCGCACTTCATCAGGGCGCAAACTCCCGGTTGCGAGGCAATACTATGTCCAAATTTGCGTTGGCGACACCTCGCGGTCGACAAGCACCGTAAAGGAGGCACAAAGTCGCACCTTTTGGGATGAAGATCTCTATTTGTGGGTACACATCCCATCCCTTACGCCAGAGGACTGAATATTGTCAGTGACGCGGATGATCGTTCCGTCCTACTCGTAAATGTTTACCAAAAGCACCGTGTCAAAAAGGACGCGCTGGTTGGATGGTTCGCTGATACTATCGGTGGGGTATTGGGAAAATTGGAGAATGGCGGTACGAAGATATTGTGTACAACATGGTCTACTGACGCGAGCTCTGCGATCAAAGTGCTTGAAGGCGCTCTTCATACCCCTGATGGGTCCGATCTTTCAGCGATCACGATCAAGTTTGCGTTGGCTGCTGAGCCCCGTGGGGGTGTTGGTGCGGGCGAACATCAAGCTAAAGACGCTGTGACCGCGACCAATTCACTGAGCTCCACCCCGCAGCCGTCGAGCACCTCAGTTCGACGGTCGACACCAGTCCAAACGTCATACAGACATTGGAGAGTACATGGGGCATTCTGTTGCAGAGGATGGAGCTCTTTAACAGGATTGTGGACGATATTGCTCAGGTATTTGGTGCTCAGTGTCTCTACTCCCTCACGGTCTGAATGCCATACAGATTCACCCGTATACATCGTTAGCTTGGTCTGTAATATCAGCTGCGAACCGGGTCTGTCTATTGCTCGATCTTCGTACAATTGCTGGTTGCTGATGGTGTTTCATACAGGTGCTCGTAAACCAGAAAAATCGGGACGACCAGATCATTCGCTTGGCAGGCGCGATGAGCGACGTCTTGACGTTCGTTCATGACGCTGAGCCCTTGAAGGCAATCAAAGAGCACATCAAGACCATCACGCTTCTGCTTCAGCAGGTGACGGAGTGCGGGTACTTCATCACCGAATACGCTAAGCAAAAGAACTTCTGTCAGTCATCCCTGGCTTCACAGTGACTACCACTGATTTCCGTATCTAGGGATTCGGACGGCAAAATACACTATCTCTGATATCGATACAAGGATCACTGGCTACGAGAACAAATTCCAGGAGCTCAAAACTGCACTCTTGGAGGGAGTTGCAGTGCGGACCGGGATCACAGTCGTTCATATGATGAACGTTGTGGAACGTACTGGTAGGTCCAACGTCCTGGGACCGCAGTCAGATGCTTACGGACCTGGAATACAGCGGAAACGATTGACCTGAACGACATGCCATATGCGTTCGGCGCTAGGTTTGAACAGGAGAAGGGATGCTTGCTCGGGACGTGCGAGTCCTTCCTCAGAGAAATTTGTGACGTTCTCAACAATGCCGACGAAGATGCGCCGCGAGTGTGCCTCCTGACTGGCGTCGCTGGATCGGGTAAATCTGCGGTGGCTCACTCGATCGCTCGACTCTATGACGGGCAAAGGCGGTTGGGCTCGTCATATTGCTTCGCCAGTACTGACGTCGCGAATCGCAATCCGAAAAATCTTTTCAGCACTATCACACGTGATCTCTCCGACCACGATCCGCAGTACAAGTCCACCCTGTGGCAGGTCGTGAAAGATGATCGAGCGCTTCACACGTCTCAATCGTCCATGGAGCAAGTCAAGAGGTTGATCATCGAACCTAGCAAACACATCCATAGTATCAGGCCCTTAGTCGTCGTCATCGACGCTGTTGACGAGAGTGGCGGCCCAGCCAGTCGCCGACACCTTCTACGTGCCATCTCTAAGCAAATCGACGAAAGCACCCTTCCGGCCAACCTTTGTTTCCTCATCACCGCTCACCCGGAAAGCGACATCCTGAACGAATTTCCGCCTGGCCCCCGGATCGTCCGTAAACAAATGGGTAACATCCCCCATCATCTTGTCAACGAGGATATCCAGAAATTCATCCATCACTCGCTCGATCGATATACCCAGCTTGAAACTTACTGGCCAGACCAGGAGTGGTGTCGGCTACTCGTTCATCATTCCCAGGAACTCTTTTAGTGGGCCTCCACGGCATGCAACTTCATTTGAGGGGATGGTGCTGCGGGGATCAACTTACGCAAACGGTTTGAGATACTCGTGCAAGCCGACAACAGTGAAGGTGTCCACCCGCTAGACAAGCTTTACCGAACCATTCTAGAGCAACAGTTTACATTGGATGTTGCTCGATGCCACTTCTGAGAGGTGATGGCCGTTATACTTGCCCTCAATGAACCTTTATCTATCGCGTCCCTCTCCACTCTTTCCGTTGGACACCTGAGTGTCCGAGATATCATCGAGCCCCTCGGGTCGTTGCTAGAAGGGGTGCTTGATGAACAGAAGCCCATCCGTCCTCTTCATACCTCATTTCGTGACTTTTTGCTCGACAAAGCTCGCAGTTCAGTTTTCCATATCCACATCCAACCTCAACATTCTCTCTGTCTTGGATGAGCATTGCTCGCATGCATGCGAAATATGCTCAGGTTCAACATCTGTGACCTCAAGGACTCTCGAGTCCGTAACACTGCCATCTCCGATCTACCAAGTCGGGTGAACAAGGCCATTCCTCCCCACCT
This sequence comes from Boletus patriciae, assembly GCA_038093075.1. Lineage (NCBI taxonomy): Eukaryota > Fungi > Basidiomycota > Agaricomycetes > Boletales > Boletaceae > Boletus > Boletus patriciae. Next base: position 13,785 of record JBBPRK010000872.1, read on the forward strand.
GGTGTACTCGTGCCAATACTGGATGGCCCATTTGCAACTTGCCGACTGTACACCAGACTTGTTGAATGAGGTCACACTCTTCTTCAAGCACATGTTTCCATTCTGGCTTGAAGCCATCAGCCTTCTCTCCCTCTCCTCTCCACTGTCATCCATCCTATCTGCCCTAGAAACTTGCACCATCCTAGTAAAATGGGCCAAGGTAAGATCAATTATGATAGCCAGTGGTGAGTACTTAACATGAGGTTACTAGGGCCAAGAAATCTCCACTCTGGCATCAGAGGCATTCAAATTCATTCAAGTGTTTGCTCCTGTGCTGAGAGAATCCACCCCCCACCTGTATCTATCAGCCATTCCCCAAACCCCATCCAGCTCTCCACTCCATAAACTCTGGGTTGATCATATCCAAAAGCATGTCTCAGTTGCCACAGAGCATCCAGCCAGTTGGCCAGCAGAACTTCATACCTTGCATGGGCATACAAGCTAGGTTACCTCTGTTGCCTATTCACCTGATGGGACCCACATTGTCTCTGGCTCTGATGACACCACCATTAGGGTTTGGAATGCAACCACTGGTCAATCAGTGGTAGGTCCATTCCATGGCCACACAGCTGCTGTCACCTCTGTTGCCTATTCACCTGATGGAACCCACATTGTCTCTGGCTCTGAAGACAAGACCATTAAGGTTTGGGATGCCATTGCTGGTCAGTCTGTGGCAGGTCCATTCCAGGGGCATACACATTGGGTCACCTCTGTTTCCTATACATCTGATGGGGCCCACATTGTCTCTGGCTCTTCAGACGAGACCATTCGGGTTTGGAGTGCAACCACTGGTCAGTCTGTAGCAGGCCCTTTCCAGGGGCATACAAATAGTATCCGCTCTGTTGCCTGCTCACCTGATGGAATCCACATTGTCTCTGGATCTGGGGACAACACCATTAGGGTTTGGAATGCAACTACTGGTCAGTCTGTAACAAGCCCATTCCAGGGGCACACAAGTAGAGTCACCTCTGTTGCCTATTCACCTGATGGAACCCACATTGTCTCTGGCTCTTTTGATGGGACCATTAAGGTTTGGAATGCAGCTACTGGTCAGTCTGTGGCTGGTCCATTCCAGGGGCACACAGATCAAGTGGTCTCTATTGCCTATTCACCTGATGGGACCCACATTGTCTCTGGCTCTTGGAACAAGACTATTAGGGTTTGGAATGCAACAACTGGTCAGTCTGTAGCAGATCCATTCCAGGGGCACACAACTGTTGCCTATTCACCTGATGGGGCTCACATTGTCTCTGGCTCTGGGAACAATACTGTTAGGGTTTGGCATGCAACCACTGGTCAGTCTATGGCAGGTCCATTCCAGGGGCACACAAGTCAGATTAGATGTGTTGCCTATTCACCTGATGGGACCTATGTTGTGTCTGGCTCTAATTATGAGGACAACACCATTAGGATTTGGAATGCAGTCACTGGACAGTCTGTGGCAGGTCCATTCCAGGGCCATACGGCTGTTGCCTATTCACCTGATGGGGCTCACATTGTCACTGTCTCTGGGAGTTATACCCTTAGGGTTTGGAATGTAACCACTGGTCAGTCTATGGCAGGTCCATTCCAGGGGCACACACTTTGGATCACATGTGTTTCCTATTCACCTGATGGGACCTGCATTATCTCTGGCTCTGAGGACAAGACCATTAGGGTTTGGAATGCAACCACTGGTCAGTCTGTAGCAGGTCCATTCCAGGGGCACACACATTGGGTCAACTCTGTTGCCTACTCACCTGATGGGATCCATGTGGTCTCTGGCTCTGATGACAACACCATTAGGGTTTGGGATGCAAGCACTGGCCAGTCTGTGGCAGGTCCATTCATGGGGCACACATGGTCAGTCACCTCTGTGGCCTATTCACCTGATGGGACCCACATTGTCTCTGGCTCTTGGGACAACACCATTAGGGTTTGGAATGCAACCACTGGTCAGTGTGTGGCAGGTCCATTCCAGGGGCATTCACGTTGTGTCCACTCTGTTGCCTATTCACCTGATGGCAATCATATTGTCACTGGGTCTGTAGATCATTCCATCAAAGTGTGGAGGGTTCAGGAACTCATTTCCTTTGGTGATTTATGTGTGGAAAATAGCTGGATTCAATCTTTCCATGGTGCATGCTTTGGCTGGGTGGCCCCTTGGAACTGGAATACATTTCATCTTCCAATCCATTCTTTAGTAATATCTTCTGACCGAATTTTCCAAGTTGATATTGATAGTTCTTTGTTTGGAGTGTCTTGGACTTCTTGTTGGAACTGACTCCTCATTCCATTTTGTTAGTTGTAGTACCCTTCACTTCTGTGCTTTCCGGGGGTCTATTTAGACAGCAGAGTACTGGTAATGATTCATATTGACCAATGAGTGCAATGATAACTGTCATGCAGCACGGAAAAACAATCTGAGTCATTATATGACCAATGCAACCCCCCCACAAACTCCTAAAATCATCTCCGGATACCGCCCTCTCCCATGCTTTTCTCTCCAAAATCATCTCCGCTTCCAGTTGACCCCACGGATCGTCGCGCTCGGTAGGGGTCGCGGGCAGAGCCCGGAGGGTGAGGCGGGACTGGACCATTGTTGATCACGATACGAATGTGAGACGTGCGTCGCTGGCAATTGCTTCCACGCATCCTCCAGGTAGAGTCCCGGTCCATTCCTTGACGTAGGTCAGGGAGCGGTCGGCTTTGTCATGGATACTGGCGTTAGGACAGGTCTCGTAGGGAGCGAGCGTGTTGTTGAGCTACCGATAGAAGAAGGGTCGACCATAATCATTTGTTCGTATTTTCCGTCAAGAAGCCCAATAGGGAGTCGACCGCGGAAGCTTACATACGATCTCTTTTTACGCGCAACGTTCTAAAGGCAGTTCCGTTCGGTCAGAGCCTTCGACCGATACGAGAAGGGTTACTCACTGGGCAGTGGGATTCAGAAATCAAAGTTGAACGACAGCAACAAAATATACACAGCAGATAGTTATATATAAGTTACGCACCACACCTCTCGTCAACACCATGCTAAACGGCAATATCCGCTTCAATCTGCTCCTTTTCTCGTTCCAACGCTGCGATGATCTTGTCTCGTTCCCGAATAGCCGCGATAGCCTGCTCAGAGATGTTCACCAACTCTTTCAAAGATCCTACATACCGAACGCGTCAACCCGCAGGAACACATCATCCACCCAGTTCGTTCGACTCACGTTCTATCC
>JBBPRK010000873.1:0-17020 GCA_038093075.1 Boletus patriciae
GGGGGGGGGGGGGGGGGGGGGGGGGCGGGGGGGGGAGGGCCGACGGGGACACGGTCTGGGCTGTCGCGGTGTGCTGGGTGCGGTGTCGCGATGCGCGGTGGAGTGCTCGCAGGGCCGTCGTCGCTGTCCTCATCGTCGCCGTTGCAGAGAGTCCCACGGTCATGGACGACTACGTGCTCCTCCTCCTCGCCGACTCGAATCTCCCCACCGGCTCGTTCGTCGCCTCCTCCGGCCTCGAGTCCTACCACGCACACGGCTTCGTCGCCCCCCCGCACGGCCCCGCCCTCCTCGCCTTCGTCCACGACAGCCTCCACTCCTACGCCCACAGCGCCCTCCCCGTCGTCTCAGATGCCCATCGCGTCGTCGCACCCCTCTCAGACACCCCCCGCGACCCTCTCGCCGCGCTGATCTCCCTCGATGCCTTCTACGAGTCCATCACGCTCAACCACGTCGCCCGCCGTGCATCCACCTCTCAAGGTGCTGCCCTCCTCACCCTATACTCCAAGTCCTTTGCCCCACCCGACGCACACCCAGTCGCCTCTCTCGTCGAGCAGCTCAAGCTCGCCGTACGACGCGGTGACACACATGGCCACCTTCCGCTCTGTTGGGGCGTCCTCACTGCCGCGCTCCATGTCTCACTCGGTGCGTGCCTCGCCACGGTTCCGTTTGATCTCTTACCCATCTGCCCAGATCGTGCCCAGCACCTCGCCCTCTTTCTCCACGCCCGCTCCCTCCTCTCGGCTGCCGTGCGTTTGAACACCATCGGTCCCTATCTTGCCCAGCAACTCTTGCTGCGCGACGTACGTCCCACCATCGACGCTTTTGTCACTCAATGCAGTACCATCTCTACTGCGATCCTCACCGATAGCTCCCGCGATCGCGAGGACACTTTGAACGGACCCGCCAACACTTGGCCATTGGGCGAAATCCTCGCCATGAGACACGATTTACAACATTCGAGGATATTTAACAGCTAATGATCTCTTAGATTTTCTCACGTCCCACCTGCCAATGCCAACCTTGCCGCAACCTCGGCTTGTCCTCTCACCAAGTTTGCCAAATACGACACCATGACACTATCTTGCAACGCCGTTGCCCATCCGCCTTCTTCGTCGGGTGTTGCGCCGAGCACGTTCCACAAGTACTTTCCGAGTGCAGGATCTGGGGGGATCTCTCCGCGAAGGATGGCCTGGACGTGTGCAAGCACACGATTGAGTGCGCTGGAGGTGCTCACGAGGGCAGCATGTAGAGCAGGCAGAGGCGAGGTAGGGAGGAACGTATTTGATGGTGTGGAAGAAGAGAGGAGAAGATCGACTGCGATGGCGTGAATCAGTTGTAGACGAGGAATAGGGACCACTCACGTCCTGACCGTTCAGACTCGTGGAATTTTAGTTGGCAGGGAATGGGTACGAATACGCAATTCTCTGCTTTTGGATACACTCCCACTGGAGAGCTGCACATGATGATCGGTCAGTGGACGGTGAGACATGGAGGAGCCGCTGACCTGATGTATGCCCTCACACCTGCGCCGACGCCTTCCTCTGTGCTGGTATCGAGTGCGACATGCACGGCGGGAAATGATCCGGTCTCTTGCTCGTAAAAGTTTTGAATGAGGGCCGAAAAGGTGCCCAAGCCGGCCTGGCCACCCTCGCTGCTCCCGGTAGCATACCACCCGACGATGCTGAGGCCCTCCTTGCCCTGAGGTCCTACACCGACGCCTACGCTGGCCGAGTCGGAGGGAGCGATAGTCTCGCCACGACCCTTGAGGAACATTTCATACATGGCGCGGTGGTAATCGCCGTCGACGGCGACCTGCTCTTCTGTCTCTGAGTGGAGGACGGCGAATGCATGGGTGACGTTGACGACGGTGGGGGACAACGCGGAGGGGGGTGTGCGTGTGCCGAGGAGGGTGCCGATGACGCGGTGCTGTGCGTCTGTGCGACGGAGATAGTGGTCGAGGATGGAGAGAAGCGCGGTCGGGTGGATCGTCAGCGATGTCGGGCGGGATCTGTGGCGGGGGCGTCAGCGACGTCGGAGACGGCGACGACGACGACTTACGGGTTGACATCGGCGCCGTGCTGGACGAAAATCGCAGACGAGGTCGGGCCCAGCGGCATCGTCGCGTCCAGTGATCAAAAACTATAGCGGAGTTGCAATCCTCCTTGTTTTTTCTACACTCATGCCCTCCGAAGAGACAAACGTCCGTTCTCCCCCTTCCTCACACCTCCAACGCTCACAATTTCCACAGGAACGCATCCTCAAGGTCGTCGAGTTCGGTCGCGTACGCTACCCTTTGCATTGCACACGGAACCCAGCTGACAGCCACACAGACCGTGTTGCACTACGGCTGGATTCCCATGATCATATACATTGGCTACACCAGGAGCTCGCCGCAGCCCATGTTCATCAAGTCCGTCTCTCCCTCTCTTTCGGAACCGTGCTCACCCTTCTATAGACTCATAAGTCCACTTGCCTGAGCAAGTGGAGTCGCTTGGCCTAGACTATGTGCACGCATGTATTCTATAATTCTCACCAAAATGCATTCACTCCTCACCCTTGTTTGGTTGCGCAAACTGTCAGCGACGAGGCAAACATGGTGAGCCCTTGTCGTCCACCTCTCCCTTGTGCAACGATTCAATCAGTGTGTAATGTCTGAATGACCCCCGTTGTGTAACCACCCTCGGCTTGGTTGGGATGGGGGCGTTCTGTCGACAGTCAAGGCCAGATATGAGCGTCTCCTTTCCCCTTCTCGTTCGTTCGTACATTCGCCGTGCTAAACAATGTCTATTCTCCAGGTCTACAACAACTCATTAAACGGATTCGATGCTAGCATTAGTATAGCGTATGAATGAAATAGCACGTCTCCACTATAGATACACCCTCCTCAATTCAGATGCCCCCGTAATCCGTTGGCACATCGGGCAAAGTTTCGTTGCACCAAGACACCTCAGCCAACATGTCGCACAGCACGTGTGCCAACACCCTGTCGATACCGTGGCGTCGACATATGGCGACAGACAGATGCGACAGGTCGCAGGCGCAGGCTAACCAAAGTGAAATATGAGCGATGCGGGTGACACCAAGGGGGTGAGACGCACCGTGGCGTTCAACTTTGCTTCCAGAGCTACTATGAGCGCAAGGTTGTCCCCTCGTGAACGCGCGGTCAGAATGGCCAAGTCTAATTTGTCCATGTCTTCATCTGAAGGTCGTGGCAGCGAGCCAACATCCGTTGGGGTGGTCACCTGAGTTTGTCGGTCGTGATTCGATCGTTGGTCGACGTTTTCAACCCCGTCCACCTCCACGTCCAACTCCACCCTCACGACGTCTGCCTCTCCAAACTGTGCATCCCCGAACGCGGGGTCGTCCGTTCCGTCAATGTCAATGTCATCCTCCGTATCCATCGTCGAGGGGCGAATGTGTATTCCCGTCCCTCTCAAACTCGCATTCGTGATGACCCGGGTACGGACGCTCCCTTGCCCATCCCAGCTCGTGTCGACGTCGACGTCGACATCTGCATCCTCGGTGCCGCGCACAAGCCCAATCGTTCGTTCGCGTTCCCGCTCGATCTGGGGACGCCGACTCTCATACGCAAGACATGCGTCGACGTGGGCCTCTACGACATCTCTATCGCCGCGGACGGGTTGCGAACACACGGGGCAGACGACCCCTACGGCCTCTCCTTCGGGGCCGACATCACCTGCGCCGTGCCGTGCGAGCCAGGTCGCCTCCTCCTTGGCGAGCTCCTTGAGCCGTGCATGTCTTGCCTTGCGACGGCGCGTAATGTATCCAATGGCACGTTCTATTGCCGTAGGAGTGGTGTTCATGTGTGCGACGACGGTGACGGACGGCGTAGAGGACGGCGCGCGGATACGAGGCAGCGGTTGGAGTGCAGTGAGAGACTGGCGTGCTTTGAGCGCCGAGCGTCGTTTATTAACACTCGGACTGTCGACGACGATGAGTGCTGGTTCGCGCGGGGGAAGGAGTGAGACACTTGCCCCTCCTCGAGGTCGTCTACCTCCGCAAGCACCTCTGCGTCGCCGATATGTTTGATGATGTCCTCGACGCGCTGCATTTCGAGCTCGGCGTGTGCTGCGAGGAGACGGATGGGGATGAGCTCGGAACAGGCAGGGCAGGGTCGGGTTTCGGCGCGCTTCGCTGTGGATGTGGTCAGGGGAGAACGGGATGGTTTGGATGCGTCCGCGTACGTTTCTTGACCCTGAGTGGGGGGTGGTCTGAATCGTCTGGTGCGGGGGAGAGTGAGGAAGAGGCTCGGGTATCGGACATGATGGGATCCCTAGCACGTTTTTTGCTGCGACGAGAAAGGTTGTTAAGAGACCCGTGAGGTGAGTTGATACGAAATAAAACAGACTTTGAGATGGGCATGTTTCAGCATGGAATATTTCACCTGCGACAAGCTCAAGGGATGGATTACCGCGACCAAGCTTGGATGCAGTCGGGTAGACAGCCCACGTGATCTGGAACGTCGATCCGCGTCCTTTTCAAGAACGAGGGTCATAATGACCGGACCTCACAATGCTTCGACCGACTGCTCCTCACACTTTCAGGGCAGATCGATCGCCTGATCTCACAAGTCCTCGTTTCCAATCCAAACACGACCATCGCCATCCAGTGGCACCAGCACGTCCGTACATCTGGCTTTAAGTGGCGCAGGCAAATACTCTGCTCCAAGCCTTTTACGGCGCGAAACGAACTCGGACGGACCCACAAACGTCTGGTGAACTCACACCGACACCCCGGTACAAACCAGGTCATCTCTGACACACTGACGTTGCCGATTTTATGTATGTTTGCACCGTCGGATCGATTCTAACGATGTTAACAAAAAATCGGCAACAACGAACAGCGCCCTCACCCCCAAGTTACGCAAGATAGCGCGCCTGGGAAGACCAGGCTGACGTGGATGCACGGGGGGCTAACCTGTTGAAAGAGAATGCAGTGCTCAAGAAGGTCAATCTTTTACACGATTGTCTTGACAGGCCTCGTGCAGCGGCTCATGCAGGCGCTTTTGAACAACGAGGTTGCCGAGGCGTCAAATAAGACCTCGTTACATGAATTGCGTGCCTCCTCGAAATTGAGCGCCGACCAAGCGCATACTGTGGGGTTGGACACCAAGCTATCTGCTACCCTCCAGGAGAATGACGATATTCAGCAATAGCGTGGCGGCCAGACTCAGCGGGAAAGGCTCGCAGAGGCGCGTCTGGCTTCCCTCGCGGATCGTACGGGTGAATAATCCCCAACGAGATTGAGAGGCATATCAATTCACAGTTCATCTAGACAAATCACAGGCTAATGTCCGCCGCTTGCAAGATGACCTCGCGATCAGACGCTTACAATGTTCAGAGTCTTCAGACTCACCGTCACAGGTACACTTCTCTGGTGGTGGACAATGCGATGCTGAAGGCGGACGATAATGAATGGCACGGTCCGTTGACAGAATCGCAGATCCGCAGTCAGAAAACGAAAACCATTCCAGTTGTCACAAGGCGCGGATGCGATCCTTGTGGCACCCTCAGTTTCCCCTCAGAGTATGGACAATTCGATGATATCCTTAGTCCCCTAGTTGAACGTACCCTCCGCCGGCGTGGTCTCTCGAATTTCTCTATCTACTTGGCGTTCACGAATCAGGTGGCGACCGGAATGAGAACAATACTCATCCCGCCGAACCAGCTGGGCCTTGGTCGGAGCGTAAGTCGGCACGAACGCCAAGTCGAACGGTGCAAAACTTCAAACAAGTCGCGTCGCACATCGTCCCAGGAGTTATGCATGCATTTAATTCTGTGCCGTCATCGGGCTCCGGTTCCGAGCCATCTGATCCATAACCTATTGCTTCCAGGAAAATCCCGCGTTCTCAGCCGCCCTTGGGCCGAGTCTCTTCTCCAACACCATGTCTTTAATCCCAAGGGGTCAACTTGGTTTTTGACTATTACTCGCTCGTTCACTTGTATTAGTATTGGTTGAATACGTTCAATTCATGCTGAAAGTACTGGCTGAGGGACGTCTTACAGGCTCGAATCGACGATGGCAACGTTAAGTCATTCGCGTCAACTCCATCATCGATTATATCCCTCCTAACGAGGAGGTCCACGACATTGCAGCAACCTTACATTAATTCTTAACCTTAAGCCTTGTTTCCTGAGCCAGGAACCCTCCAAGCCTTACTACTGGTGACTTACTACCGCGACAATCGCGTTTATCAGTTCCCCGATCCTTAACACGTGCTTGACGGATACTGATGATCATCTCATATCCTCAGGGACCAATTCCGCTTGCATAAAACATTGAGCACCGCAAGACGAAAACCTGACTTTCAATTCTCACTACACGAATTTGACACGACTTGATCAGAGGTAGAGACATCCTCCTTCAAAACCCAAGAATGTCCAAAGAGCGGGAAACATAACAAGCGCCATCCGTTGCACGACCTACATCCCCCTCGACGGGGCTCAGGTAGGCAGTTAATTACCCGGCAGGGGTTGCATGCAGCTGGATGCGATGCCGTTGACGTAATCCTGTACGCGTCGCCAGTCAGACAATCTCGTTGCAAGAGCCGCTAGTTGTAGGTTTGGCGACTCACAAAGTTGTTGCAGCAGAGCTTGGTGTCAGGCGAGCTGCACCATCCTTCGGGTGTCATACCCCAACAGCTTGATCCCGACCAACCCTTAGGGGTCTGGTCGCGCGCACATCAACATGGCTCAACAGCAGACGAAACCACAACTTACGTTCCCGGCGTGCTGGCAGCATACCAGCTTAAGCGAGCAGACACTATTGTTAGCAGAGACGACGCCGATCATAGCAACGAGTGCAATGGAAACAGAGGTAAGACGAGCGAGCATGACGAAGAGGATGTCCTTGGTCTGTAGAGGTGAAGACTTTGCTGAGTGAAGTTACTGAACATAGTGGACCCTTTTTATATGTTTTTGGCTCTTCGCCAGAACCGGACATTCCTAAGACTGCAGGGACTCGGAGACAGGGGGATCAGTGGCGTAATCAGGTGACTCAAATTCAAGTGAGGTTGTCCCTGAACATTTCGTACGGGCTTGTAAGAACACGGCGTTTGCAGCCCACCCGACTTGGCGTTGTGGGTCAGGTTATGCAATCGGATTTGTGTTCTATGATTGTGACCAGCCTCCCACCGATAGTAAATCGATCGTCCCATCATTTCGTACTATCGGGTAGTCACTTGGCTGGAAACAATGAGCATTCGGAACATTCAAAACACCAACTTACAGTCAGACGCGCTGGCCCATCGAATTGGACGAGGCTCTGTACTAATCCTGATTAACACTAGTGTTGGCTTGGGCCCGGCTTGGCCTGACTTCGGCCTGGTTTGACCGGGCACAGGTCTTGGAATACCTTAAGCGAGGCCCTTAATGTGGCCGGGCCTGTCATAGGAAAACGGCATGAATGAGCCGAGTGCGTCGAGACTCGAGAGACCCCACACTGGACACAATGGCCAAGTCGCGCGGCGACGTGGGGGCACGAACCGACTCTGGATGTAGTAGTACGACGGACGCACAGGGGGCTGCTCATGAAGAGCCGGTGGACTCAGGACGCGGTAAAGATCGCGATGAAGCGAATTCCTGGACCCGAACTTGAAAGGTCCAGGTCTCCAAGAGACGGCGTGAGGTGAGTTGATACGAAGTAAAACGGACTTTTGGATGGGCATGTTTCAGCATGGAATATTTCACCTTCGACAAGCTCGGGTACCCAGTCCACGTGATCTGGAACGTCGATCCGCCTTCCTCGCAAAGCTGCCTGTCCTTTTCAAGAACGAGGGTCATAATGCCTCTCACAAGTCCTCGTTTCCAATCCAAACACAACCATCGCCATCCAGTGCAGCACGTCCGTACGCCTGGCTTTCGGTGGCGCAGCCATATTATCTACTCCCAGCCTTTGACGGTGCGAAACAAACCCGGACGGACCCGCTGACGTCTGGTGAGTTCACACCGACATTCTTGCGCAAACCAGGTCATTGACGTTGCCGATTTTATGTTTGCATCGTCGGATCGATTCTAACGATGCCAACAAAAAATCGGCAACAACGAACAGCGCCCTCATCCCTATACGCAAGATAGCGCGCCTGGGAAGACCAGGCCGACGTGGATGCACGGGGGGCTAACCTGTTGAAAGAGAGTGCAGTGCCCAAGAAGGACAATCTTTCGCATCCGCTTTGGATTCGCATGCAATCGTCTTGACAGGCTCACGCAGGGGCTTCTGAACAACGAGGTTGCCGAGGCATCAAATAAGACCCCGTTACACGAATTGCGTGCCTCCTCGAAACTGAGCGCCGACCAAGTGCGTACTGTGGGGTTGGACACCAAGCTATCTGCTGCCCTCCGGGAGAATGTCGATATTCAGCAATAGCGTGGCGACCAGACTCAGCGTGAAAGGCTCGCAGAGGCGCGTCTGGCTCCCCTCGAGGATCGTACGGGTGAATAATCCCCAAGGCGATTGAGAAGAATACCATTTCACAGTTCGTCTAGACAATCACAGGCTGAAGTCCGCCGCTTGCAAGATGACCTCGCGATCAAACGCTTACAATGTTTAGAGTCTTCAGACTCGCCGTCACCGTCACAGGTACACTTCTCTGGTGGACAAAGCGATGCTGAAAGCGGACGATAATGAATGGCACAATCCATTGACAGAACTGCAGATCTGCAGTCAGGAAATGAAAACCATCCCAGTTGTCACAAGGCGCGGATGCGATCCTTGTAGCACCCTCTGTTTCCCCCCGGAGTATGGAACATTCGGAAGCAGATGATATCCTTAGTCCCCTACTTGAACGCACCCTCCGCCGGCGTGGTCTCTCCAATTTCCCTATCTACTTGACTTTCATGAATCAAGGTAGGGACCGGAATGAGAGCAATGCTTGTCCAGTCGAACCGGCTGGGCCTTGGTCGGAGCGTAAGTTGGCACGAACGCCAAGTCGAACGGTGCAAAACTTCAAACAAGTCGCGTCGCACACCAATCCCCGGAGTGACGCATGCTTTTAATTTTGTGCTGTCATCGGACTCCGGTTCCGAGCCATCTGATTCATATCCTCCTGTTTCCAGTGATAGTATGAATTTCCCGCATCCTCAGCCGCCCCCGGGCCGAGCCTCTTCTCCAACACTTATGTCTTTAATCCCAAGGGGGTCAACTTGACTTTTGACTATTACTCACTCGTTCACTCGTATTAGTATTGGTTCAATGCGTTCAATTCATGCTGAAGTACTGGCTGAGGGACGTCTGCAGCTCGAACCAGCGTCATTCGCGTCAACTCCATCATCGACTATCTCCCTCCTAACGAGGAAGTCCACAGCATTGCACATTCTTGTATTATTTCTTAACCTTAAGCCTTGTTCCCTGAGCCAGGAACCCTGCAAGCTTTACTATCCTAGTCTGGTGACTTACTACCCCGACAATCGCGTTTATCAGTTCCCCGACCCTTAATATGTGCTTGACGGATACTTACGACCACCTCATATCCTCAGGGACCAATTCCGCTTGTATAAAATTGTCATTGAGCACCGCAAGACGAAAACCTGACTTTCAATTCTCATTACACGAATTTGACACGACTTGATCTGAGGCAGAGACATCCTTCAAAACCCAAGAATAACCAAAGAGCTGGAAACATAACAAGCGCCATCCGTTGCATGACCTAGATCCCCCTCGACAGAGCTCAGGTAGGCAGTTAATTACCCGGCAGGTGCGTGCAGCTGGATGCGATGCCGGTAACGTAATCCTGTACGCGTCGCCAGTCAGACAATCTCGTTGCAAGAGCCACTAGTTGTAGGTTTGGCGACTCACAAAGTTGTTGCAGCAGAGCTTGGTGTCAGGCGAGCTACACCATCCTTCGGGTGTCATACCCCAACAGCTTGATCCCGACCAACCCTTAGGGGTCTGTCGCGCGCACATCAACATGGCTCAACAGCAAACGAGACCACAACTTACATTCCCGGCATTCTGGCAGCATACCAGCTTAAGCGAGCAGACACTATTGTTAGCAGAGACGACACCAATCATAGCGACGAGTGCAATGGAAACAGAGGTAAGACGAGCGAGCATGATGAAGAGGATGTCCTTGGTCTGTAGAGGTGAAGACTTTGCTGAGTGAAGTTACTGAACATAGTGGACCCTTTTTATATGTTTTTGGCTCTTCGCCAGAACCGGACATTCCTAAGACTGCAGGGACTCGGAGACAGAGGGGATCAGTGGCGCAATCAAGTGACTCGGATTCAAGTGAGGTAGCCCCTGAACATTTCGTACGGGCTTGTAAGAACACGGCGTTTGCAGCCCACCCGACTTGGCGTTGCGAGTCAGGCTATGCAATCGGACTTGTGTTCTATGATTGTGACCAGCCTCCTAGCATGGCCCACCGATAGTAAATAGTTGCTGCTTCCAAGGAAAGTCGATCGTCCCATCATTTCGTACTGTGGGTAGTCACTTGCCTGGGAGCAATGAGTAATCGGAACATTCAAAACATCAACTTACAGTCAGACGCGCTGGCATCGAATTGGACGAGGCTCTGTACTAATCCTGATTAACACTAGTGTTGACTTGGGCCCGACTTGGCCTGAAAGCCCTGACTTCGGCCTGGTTCGACCGGGCACAGGTCTAGAAAGACCTCAGGCCAGGCCCTTGATGTGGGCGGCCGTGCCTGTCATAGGAAACGGCATGAATGAGCCGAGTGTGTCGAGAGACCCACAGACACAATAGCCAAGTCGACGCGGGGGCACGAACCGAGTCTGGAGGTGCGACGGACGTACAGGGGGATGCTCACGAAGAGCCGGTGGACTCAGGACGCGGTAAAGATCGCGATGAAGTAAATTCCTGGACCCGAACTTGGGTCTCAAATCCTAAATTGCGGCTGTGCTCTGTCAACACTGTAAAAAGAAATGCCGACGGAAGTGATGTCATGCCCCTATCCACGCGTCGCACTGCGTCTGCCGACATTCCCTTCCCACTGATTTGCGCGTTAACGTCGTCTAATTTCTTTACCCTTCAGCATTGTACTCTTTGAACGTGTCCCAATCCATTTTGCTTCCCAACCTCTTCAGTTCAACTCCGTTGGCACTCTTGCGCGGGACTATTAATGATTAATCTGGTGACCAGACTAATTAATGATCCCGATCGCATGCGGGGACGGTCACCGTACCGTGAAATTAAAGGTGGCGAGAGCATTCGCTTATTGGAACATTTAGACAGGTACTTCATTTTTATTACCTTTCTGTTCCTTGGCACCCCCTATAGGCGGTGGTACAGCCGCTAGAGTAGAGAGTTTGCGGAAGGAGCGGAACGGGGTATGGAGCTTAGTCTGCCTCAGCCCGTCGGAAGGACGCTAGTCGCTGTGTCGCCGAACAACGGTACATTCACTCGAGTCCACCGACCCTCTCCACCGCGTTCAGTCACCCCACGCGACTGACAAGCTCTAAAATGTATAGTGAATATTAGAAGAGTGCTAAATACTAATAACCAATAAGTATCGAAGCCTACTATAGTCCGAAAGAGATTGACATACAGGGTGTGCACGTAAAGCCGCCAGACAAAGCCGGCGTCGTCCAGTGAACCAGTCGATGGGGTTGAGTGCGCGAGGGCGGGAGACGTAGCCGAATACGTCGAGGGAGCGCGCAGAGGACACGGGCGACAGCGACGACGAAGCGCATCATGATCGAACCACCCGACGATGCAGACTCGGAAGGCACGCGTGCATGAACGTGAAGCGAGGCCCGTCTCATCGGACGCAACCAGCAGCTCCTACCTCTCTCGCAACGGATCAAGCCCACTCCCACTCAAAAGAGCTCCGGCGATCATCATGATGTCTCCGTCTCCTCCACTGGCACTTCCTGTGCGTCTGCAGTTCAACTCAAGAGGCTTTACCGCAACACTGGCATCTCCACCTGGGGGCCAAAGATCCTCTCAGAAGACACTGACGACAACCCTGGCGACTCTCGCGTTCTCTTGCACGCACGTGCTCGCGACGTTTCCGACGAAGAACTCGAACATCGAAAGTGGCTAAAGCTGATATCCAACCATAAACGGTGAGACATCCCCCACATCCCCTGCACCATCCTCATCATGCACTCTCCAGACTAGCCGAAATGATGCACAACTTGATGGGAATCTCTCTCGCCCCTTCCGTACCCGCCTGGTCGCGCATCATCCCGATAAAGTACAATATCGGCATCAGACTCTGGACACACGCTTCCACAAACTCCCCGAGGCCCTCCGTGGAGTCTCCTTTGCCTCCACTCTCGCTCTAGAGCATCTTCAAGATTTTATCTAGTTCGCTTACACCTTCTACTCTGGCGAAACCGGATCATCCAAACACTTCCAACCTTTGGTGAGCTTCTAGAACCTCCTAAGGAAAAAGAAATCAAGGAAGAGGCATCATCTGGCTTGGGTGGAGGTGACGAGTCAATTGTTGACGCTGTGTGTCGGGAGATAGTTGTTGCAAGTGGCGACGTCATAAATATCGACTCGGACGACGATGAAGATCCCGCGGGCCCACCAATACGAAAGTGGATGCTATGTCGATGTGCGAGCGGCTCGTGCAGGCAGTCGAGGATCCCAGTGATGTTTCTTTGTCTCGATATCTTTGTCACTTTCGTACTAAGCTACTGCAAGTCCGAGCGACATGATCCATTAACGCTAATTTTACATGAGTCGGTCTCAGGCCGATTTCTAACCATAAGAGGTTCTTCTTCAGCCATCATGGCCTGCATAGGATGCGGTTCCACTCACTGAGGATGTGCTAGGGGATGTATACTCGGCTGTGAGGGCATGTTCCATGTTCGTGAGCAGACAGAAACAACCGGAAACGTGAATATCACAAACGTAATTGTTCCTCATTTGCCTCTTCATAAATATCGCCTCTCGCGCGTCTTCTCCAGAACACTGACAAACCTGAACATCCCGTATCGATGAACCCGATCTCGAGCGTGGTCACATCCGTCAGACTACCTTCAGGGATGGGTTTCACACCGATCGCAAGTCAGTTCGCCCCGAATATGGGCTGCTCGAACTTAGAGGAGAGGATCGAAGACAGGGATACCGTCAACGACTTGAAGGACGACGTGGTGTCGGGGTTAGTCCAGATGAGCTGTTCTCCAGTGAGAGTGATCATCAAGGTGTGTCTGACTAGTGCATGTGCTAGTGAATACCCGTTGATCTGTGAGGGCTATCGTGCCGACTCCCTCGAGTTTCTTCAGCCCGCCGCTCATTCCAGAAGATGACGGTACGGTTGGTGGTGAGCTCACCAACAATCTCAGTAAGCTCTCCCCCCGCAGGAGTAAGGGTCTGGCATAATGATCGTCACCTAGTTGAGCGCCATGCAGTCGAAGGTCGAATCAGACATAGTACAAGTACCGGATCGAGGATATACCTTCGTACGGGTCTCATGGTCGAGAGTACGGGAAGACTCTGTAATGGGGTCCTTCTTCCCTCCCTTCCTTTGCGTACATCCCTCCTTCATCGCATGACACATGCTGTCGGATGTTTCGCATCTCCGGGCACAGTACCGTGTGTGGCTCGAGGACGAGAAGATAACCACGTTGTGCACACGGAAGGATCTTCACGGGCTGTTCAAGCTATTCAAGGAGGTCCTCGAGGAGATGGATCAATTGCGTGTCACTCTGGATGATGTCTTACCGGGCCAACTATCGCAGTTAAAGTCAGTGAGGTGGACACGGATCCGGCGAAAGCGGAAGAGTAATCGGCATTGGAATTGGAGCAAGTTGGATGGCCCCATTCCCGAAGCTTTTCGGTTCTTCATCGCACGATGCGTACCTCCTGCGTCCTACCACGGGAATACCTTCGCTTCCAACTACCAGAGGCCATGGAAATACCCACGTCTCACGTCTGGTGCCAAAGACCGGTCCCGCACTTGCGGCCTCTGCTACTACGGTTAACACTGGTGATGGTAAATCGGATCGCATCCACGCCTCGTGACAACTGGGATGGTTTTCGTTTCTGACAGCAAACCCGCCTAGGGTGGCGGTACCAGTCTGCAGGTTCCGCTGTTAGAAAGACAGACCAGACACGACGGGTTGCTCGAGGCAGGACAACCCAAGGATCTAATGTATCGTCTGGGTGTGGTGCACACGCGAAGATGCCCATTATGTGGGCGTTGATTTGTGTTGATGCAGATGGATGAGGGAGTGGAAGATGACCACATGCCCTCTCATTATTCGGGTGTGCCGAGAATACGCTGGTCACCTTGTGGCCCCCTCTGTTTCCCCTCGGAGTATGGAACATTCAGAGGCAGGTATATCCCTGGTCCTCTACTTGAACGTACCCTCCGCCGGCTGGTCTTTTGGATTCTTCCGTCCACTCGACGTTCATGAATCAGGGTGGGGACGGGAATGAGAGCAATGCTTGCCCTGTCGAATCAGCTGGGCCTTGGTAGGTCGGTATTATGAACGCTAAATCGAACGGTGCAAAACTTCGAACAAGTCTCGTCGCACACCGTCTCCGGAGTTGCTCGTGCTTCTAATTCTGTGCCACCATCGGACTCCGCTCCCAGGCAATCTGATTCCTATCCTCCTGCTTCCAGTTTGATAGTTTGAATGTCCCGCGTTCTCAACCACTCAGACCCAACACTTTCCTCTTTAATCTCAAGTTTGGCGTCGCGCGCAGCAGGTGGAGTCGCTCTCGAGTCCACACATCCTCGTAACCTCCACGGTGGCCTTCGGGAGGACGCTGGCGTACCTCGACTATTTGGCCGGGAGTTCCAGGGGAGGGTTATCTAGTTTGGTTCTAACTGCTTCTTTGCGTGACTCATACACATATATTATATATTGGGTGTCAACTTGAGTTTTGATTATCACTCGCTCGTTTACGTCCGTTCATTTGTGGTTAGATAATACATTCAACGAATGCTGAAAGTACTGGCTGACGGACGTCTGGATCGGCAAGACGATAAGCCATTCGCCTCACTCACCGTCGTCCGAGTCAACTCATTGATTATATCAACCTGGCCTGACCCTCCTAACGAGGAAGGAATTCCACGACATTCAAGTTGCAACAACCTTACCTTGATTACTAAAGCCGCCTTGTTCCCTGAGGGATCCTGCAAGCTCCACTGCCGCGACAATCACGTTTATCTTCGTTGCAATGAGTGTTGCTTCTCCGATCCTTAGCACGTCCTTGGCAAGTACCTGGTTTTCACAGTTCTCCTTACTCGAATTTGACGCGACTACATCTTAGACAGCCTATTTGGCCCATGGAGCTGGAAATATAACAAGCCCCATCCGTTGCACGATCTAGATCCCTCTCGACAAAGCTCAGGTAGGCATGCACTCAGGGTTGCTCGCACTTGGATGCGACGCCGCGAACGGAATCCTGTACAGGTTGCCAGTCAGACAATCTCGTTGCAAGAGCTGTCAGTTGTAGGTTTGGCTACTCACAAAATCAATGCAGCAGAGCCTGGTGTAAGGCGTGTCACACCACCCTTCGGGCGTGACAAGCCAACAGCCTGTTCCCTGGTAACCGCTAGGAGTCTGGTCGCGCGCACGTCAGCATGGCTCGACCGCACACGAAACCACAACTTACATTCTGGACAGTACTAGTCTCGCAGCATGCTGCATTACGCGAGCAGTCATCATTGGCAGCAGCGACGGCACCAATCATAGCAATTAGTGCAATGAAAACGGAGGTAAGACGAGGGGACATGATCAAGAGGACTGCCTTGCTCTGTAGATGTGAAGACACTGCTGAGTGAAGTTACTGACCAGAGTGGGCCCTTTTATAAGTTTTTGCCCCCCGCCTGACCCGGAAACGTTCCTGGTGCGGAAACAAATCTTCTTTCTCGATCCTTGGCACCCCCCGCTATCACCCTTCCAGTCACAGCATCCAGCGTAATTGTTTCGATGCTATACCCAATTCAGTTGGCATAATCCATCGAGAATGAGGGTGGATGTTCGTAATCCGGTGGCTACAGTTTCAAGACCTTCTCTGTTGCGAGTACTCACAAGTAACCGGAGACAAATATAGTTTGTATAAGACGTTAGGCCGAATATATTCACCCACCTACGTCCAAATTACCGCCGTTGACTGGTTCATTAGGCCTTCAGGCCTGGACTAGTAGTCCGTAGACAAGACGTAAGTAGTGCTGTGGCGGCGGTCGGGGACTTTTTTACGGTCCGAGGGGAAATGCACTTACGCACGCGCTACGTTGAGTAGGAGGTGTGGGCCTCCGTGAACTGCTACGGTTACCTCGGTACTAATCAGCGGGCGTACTAGGCAGCTGTGTGAGACCCACTAAAACATCATCATGGTAGTTGTGATGATTCTGGTAGCAGGGGTTACCAGGTATGGGCGACTTGGTTAGCAAGATTCGGGTGCGGAGAGCCTGGCCCGTCGTCGATCTGATCAACGTTCAGCCATATGTTGGTTTCATCAAAGCCATCGGGCATCAATCGCTCCAACTTGAAGTAGTGTGGGATTCCTCGGCAATCATTCGCAGCGGCCGACTCAGACAATATGATTCGTAGTAACTTCGCTCGGCACGGTCTCACAAGTCCTCGTTTCGAATCCAAACACGCACGATGATCGCCAACGGGGCCCGCCCGTACGCTTGGCGTGGCAGGTACACTGGTCCAAGCCTTTTACGACGTGAAACAAACTTGGACGGACCCGCATACGTCTTGTCCGGGCTGGGCGAATCCCTCTGGTAAACTCCCACTGTCCGAGTCATTCCCATGCATACCACGTCCTCTCTGACACACTGACGATACCTGTTGGAACTAGATCGCAACAGGAAACAGGAAACGGGTCGAGTATACACCTTCGTACGGGCCTCGTGGTCGAGAGCACGGAAAGCTGCTATAATGAGGTCCTTCTTCCCTCCCTTCCCATTTTCACCTTTTTTTATATTCCTGGCACGTCGTTCGGTCACGGACTCTTGTACACGACGTTTGCGTACACCGCCTTCACTAGCACGCCGGTCACACCCACGGGAAGTCTCCCCGTTTCGCTGGTCGTCACAATACATAACTTGCCGGGAGCAAGGTTGTAC
>JBBPRK010000874.1:0-17012 GCA_038093075.1 Boletus patriciae
CAGCAGTGGTCACCAGACTACGTGGCACTGGTCTCACGCGAACGCGCGGCGCCATCGCACACGACTGTTTTTTTTAACTTATGATCGCCGTTCATATCAGCCTCCAATGGATGATACAATCGGTCCCAAGCCCACCCCGACCCCATGTCTCCCCACGAAGACGGAGACTACCAGCGGGACGTACAACGGGAAGACGATGAGGAACTACGAGCCTTGGGCTATGTCCCCACCTTCAGGCGGGAGTTCTCCAACCTCTCCACGATCAGCTTCGCTTTTAGCGTCATGGGTGTGTGCTCAAGTATTGCCAGCACTTTCAACACCCCCTTGCTTCTCGGAGGCCCTGCATCCGTTACGTGGTGTTGGTTCTTAGGCGCAACGAACTGCCTCGCTTTGGCAAGCAGTATTTCCGAGGTCGTCAGCGCGTATCCAACTTGCGGAGGGCTTTACGGAGCTTCTGCTCGCTTGTGCCCCAAAAGGTATCGTGCAAGGGTCCGTTGCTTCTTCCTCTCGTTAAAGATCGTTGAATATTAACCAAGCGTTTTATAGGTGGGCTGGATCGTGGGCTGGCTCAATATCCTTGGTCAACTTCTCGGCTTGACGTCTACCGAATTCGGACTGGCCAACATGATACTCGCTGCGGTATCTATATCCACCAACGGAGGGATTTTGGTTACCCCTGGAAAAGTTGTGGGGCTGACCGCCGGGCTCCTCATGATCCACGGCATGCTAAATTCTCTCAAAACTCGACAACTTGCCTATTTCGCCAGCTCGTTCGTGTTCGTCAACTTGGGTGCAACCTTCCTGATCATCATCCTACTTCTCGCAATGACCCCACGATCCGACATGCATCCCGCATCGTATGTCTTCGGTGCAGAAGGACTTATCAATGGAACTGGAGGTTGGAACAATGGTGTCAGTTTCTTTCTCGGATTGTTGAGTGTCCAGTGGACCATGACGGGATATGACTGCACGGCCCATATCTCCGAGGAGCTCCGTCGTGCTGCTTACTCCGCACCGGCGGCCATCATCATTGCAACGATCGGTACTGGGATTGCTGGCTGGCTCCTCAATATCGCCCTGGTTCTTTGCTCAGGACCATTCGCCGACCTTCCGGGCCCTTCGGGGTCTGCATTTCTTGCAATCATGGTCTTGCGATTGGGACTTCATCTCTCCATTGCTTTGTGGGTCTTTGTTTGTATGACCGCATTCTTCGTATCGCAGTCTGCCATGCAAGCGGTCTCTCGCACCATCTACGCGCTCAGTCGCGACCGTGGCCTTCCTGATGGTGGACTCTTTGGACACGTCAGCGTTACCACGCAAACCCCATTGCGGGCCGTCTGGTTAACAGCCTTTGTCAGTGTCCTTCCTGCACTACTTGATCTAGCCAGTCCCGTCGCCGCCAACGCTGTTTTCGCTACGACAGCCATGGCTTTAGACCTCTCCTACGTCATCCCCATTATCCTCCGACGCATCTTCCATTCCCACCCAGAAGTCAAGTTCAAACCGGGTCCATACTACATGGGCGATGGCTGGCTTGGAGTCTTTGCCAATGTTTGGTGCGCGCTCTGGACATTCTTCGTCTGCGTGGTGTTTTCCCTGCCTACACAACTACCTGTCACGCCAATAAACATGAACTATGCTTCGGTAATCACCGTAGGGGTGATCGCGGCCTCGGGGCTCTGGTATGTATTGAGCGCACATCGACACTACCATGGTCCTGTTTCCAATTTACCTTCCGGAGAACGTGACGCAACTGATGGCGAACATGACGTTCCTGAGAAAGGCAATGCCGATGGTGGCGTTGAAGAGGATGCCTGAGTGTCCTTGTACCCACTGGCGGTGTTACCACAGCTTGGCGTTTCTGCACCACTTACGTGTATTTCTCTCTCAGATACGTGTTCCATACCACACCAATACCTCGGTTCGCATCTATGCAGTGCAGTGGATTCGTTCTTGGAGGATTGATCTGATATTTGTATACATGTACTTACATACCATGACTAAATGCGAGTTAGATTAGACACGATACAGGACGCCAGTACTGCAAGTGGCAGGCCGTGCCAAACTACAACTGCACTTTCTGTGAAACGAAGATGGCGAGCTTCCGGGCCCACCATTACTGCGGCCGGCGTCGCGTCAGCCCAAACAGTACGGCCAGACGTCACGACCGCGGCCGCAGCTCCCATAAGAGCGCGACCCCGGCACGACACCCGTTCCAGATAGCATCCCCTGCCATGTTCGCCACCGCCCGCCTTCTGCTCTGCCCATACACCGAGGCCGATCTCGACGACCTGGTACACCTCTGGGACGATCCTCGCGTCCAATCCCTCATGACGACGGGCGAGCCCGCACCCCACCGCGACGCGTCACAGTTCCGAAAAAACCTCCGCGCACAGATGGAGAGCGCCGTGTTCGGCGCCATCGTCCGATGTCGAGACACGGGCGAGTTCATGGGGGAGGTCGTGCTCCACGTCCCCGAGCGCAAGAACCGTGACGGGACGTACGGCGTGTGTCTGTCGCCCAAGTATTGGAATTGTGGATATGGCAGCGAGGTGACGGCGTTCGTCGTCGACTATGCGTTCAGATGGATCGGGTTGCAGCGGTTGTCGTTGTCCGTGTTTGCGAGCAACGAGAGGGCAGTCGCGGTCTATGAAAAGGCGTGAGTGGCACAGATGGCTTGTTGTGATCAGGGATCACTGACGATTCGAGCATTTAGGGGATTCGTGATTGAAGGACGAAAGCGAGCGTGCGTTTGGTCGAATGATCGGTGGGAGGACGTCCTGTTCATGGGCATCCTGCAAGACGAGTGGATAGAAAGGATTTCCGTCTTTGACCAATGAAAAATCTACTAAACCAGTCACTTCACGAGATACCCAGACCAACAAACTACACAAATGTATGATTACAAGCGAGCATGTATACGATACATCAATGCGAGTCGAGAACGGAAAAACAAAGTCAAGAAGCATATCGCACAATGATCATGCCACGTCTGTGAAATAGTCCGCCAAAGACTCCTGCATCTCCTTCAACTTTCCACAAGTCGCCGCCAAGGAACTCTCTTTGCACCACGGCATCGCATCCAGCAAACCATGAGTGGGTATCTCGCGCTCTATAAACGCCTTCAGGGTGCTTTCCGCGAGCATCATCTTTCCGATAACGTCCGCGTACTGCAACGGCAGCCCATGTTTCCCCATATCTGATATAGACCGCCAAAGTCCAGCCCACGCCTGGTTGCACCGCACTTGGGCACTACCAGTACAACGCGGGTGGTGCTGCAGTATCGGGGGTTCGTTTGGGAGACGCTCACAGAGCCGGCCGAGCGCATAGTACCCAGACAGCAAGCGTATGCGATGCGTGCGCGTCAGCTGTTGGTCCGCATCCCAGACCTCACGTCCCTGCAGCAGCATGGCATGATACGCCAACCCGAGGAGCGAACGCAGATTGAGCCGCTCTGCCATTCCGATCGCGAGCGCAACGTCCTTGCCGGAAGCGATGAGCCGCTTCCACCGCCCTGTTGCCGCCTCGAGAAGATCGCGCTGTTCGCAGAGCGACGCGAGCTCGGTGAGCTGTACTAGATTCGGCCCTTCTGCATCATCGATGTGAGAATGCATGGGACGCATGTATATCGCCTTGAGTTTGTCCAGGGCCCAGTTCTCGATGGCGCGGAACTCGTATTTGTGGGTGATGCGCGCAAGGTTGAACAACTTTAGACTGATCGCCTTGGTGGTCATCGCACCCTCCAACTCATGGGGTCTGTGATGGACGTAAGGTTCATGGCACCCCAAGGGCAGGAAAATGTACGTACAGCGCATACAATGCCCACAAAAGGGATCGGAATTCGTCTGCAGTATCCCCTTGGAGCCTAATTGGGTTGTCGTCGCTCTCACCCTCGGGCCCAATCGTGGCGTCCGAGCTGTGAGAGCGCAAGGCCGAGTCTAGGGAGAACATGCTCTCAAACGTCGATTTCTCCTTTGTCAAGGCTGAGCGGTGCACCTGTGTCGAGGGGCATGCTTGGGCATGGCTAAATTGGCACAAGGAGGGGAAGAAATGACCTTGAACAGAGTATTTTCGACGAGCAGCACCGTATTTCCATCCGAATAGTAATAGCTTGAGTCCCTGGTGGGTATTGGGATGGATAGTTGAAGTTGAAGTTTAGGAGTTGATGGGCTGACGTTTCCCGAGTGCATAAATGTGTTTGTGAGATATACGTCCGGGGGTAAGTGCGCCATCATTTGCCACTTTGTAATGTTTCGAGGATGAAACAGAGCGCCGAGAACGGAGGTAAAAGTGATCGATGAAGTCTGGTGGGAATCCCATCCACGGCAAGATCTCAGTACCCCCGAAAGTCCCCAACGCAACAACATTCATTTAATCGACCAGAGGCCTACATGCATCTAAGTTATGTATATACCTGCCAGGAACATGGCCGACGCCAACCATACGCCTTCACAGGCGACCAAATGAAGTGACGAAAAATAGGCGAAATCGTAGCGAGTTTCGCAAATGATAACGAGCTAGGTGCAAAAGACAGCTAGGGAGGGAGCGAAGACAACCAGGAGTGCATGCGATAGCGGGACAAAGTTCAGAAAAGAGGGTGGGGTGCTAAAGGAAAGTACATGCGTGGACGACACGCATAGTTAATCGTAGGCTTACATACAAGTGAATTGCTTTGGTGGCTTCGCCGCATACAGTGCAAATGTTGGAATGGATACGCTTGGCTGCGCTGACGAATACATTGCTTGCAAATTGCTTTAGAAAAAGAATGTTTTGCGTGCCGAAACTGTCTCGTCACGATTCGAGGGCCTTTAGCTCTGCAACGAGTCTCTGCAATAAGAACAACACGAATCAGAGGACCCGCTGCGTAAAAAGAGGACGACTACCGACCTCGGCTTCCTTCACCAGGTGTGCTGGGTCAATGTCACCGGCTTGTGCTTGTTGCCCAAGCTTGATGCCATACTCGAGCAATTGTTTCATGTAGTAGGGATTTATGATGGTCTCGTCGCTCGCCAGCAATGACTTTGCTGGAGGAACTTCCGCTGTCAAGAACATCAGCGAAACACAGTGGCGCTCACACTAATCACACACTCACGTTCCCGCATGGCCAACCAGTCCTGCTCCAAAAGTTCAGGGATAGCAGCTCTCTCCTTTGGATTCCGCGCCAAACAGCTCCTCATCCCGCGAATCACGTCGGCTCTGACAGATCGTTTCAAATGATCGAGCTTCTTGCGTTCTCCGTTCTTATTCACCACGCTGGGAACGCTGAACTCCGGGAATTCAATCTCGTGGGTGAGGTCGGGGATAGCTTTCATTTTCTGATAGACCGATAAGTGCTGGAAAGGTGGTTGGCCGTAGACCATTTGGTACAAGATGCAGCCCAGGGACCAAACATCGCTGGGTCGGCCAACTTTCAGACGCCGCATGCCCTCCGGTAGTTCAATGGCTTCAGGGGACATATAGTTGACCGTCCCAATCTAAATGCTATTCAGTGATGCACAACACATGATTACAAACTCGGTACCTGATGATCTCGTTGAATGTTAGTAGTGTCGTTCGCGATGGCGTTTGCAATGCCAAAGTCGATCAACTTCAATTGCCCTCGCACGAGCACGAAGTTAGCTGGCTTCAAATCCGAGTGGACAATTTTTTCTTCGTGTATGACATGTACCGCTTGCAACATCTATATTCCGGCTTCGGTCACGACGAGCAGGTAAAGGGATGCAGACTTGAGCTTACCTGTTGCCAGTAATATGAAATCCACACCATGTTCAGAGCCTCCTTTTGTTGCTCTTGCAACAGTTTTGCCAGGTCGATTTCCCCACATTCCATCACCAACATAAGGTGACCCTTGCCACCACCCGGTCCACCTTTGACCTCCGAGTCAAACAATTGGATGATCCGGTTGTTTCCTTCGAGTCGCTTGAGTAACCCAATTTCATTCATGTACCCACTAATGGTCTCTGCATCGGCTTTATCAAGGGAGACACGCTTGATGGCGTAAATTTCGTTTGCCGCATTCATCACGCGGTAAACTCGGGAGGATCCGCCTTTACCGATGAGATCGAGACGTGCATATACTTTCTTGTTTACCACGATGTTGTGGTTCCGTACCGGGGCGGCGGCTGGGGCAGGGGGTGGTGGTGCCGGTCTGACTCGTTCCCGCTGTATGGCTTTTGCCTCCGGCTCGCTCTCCACAGGCTCCTCACCAGCTGCCCAAGTTTTACCATTTTTCTGAACCCCGGTACCAGGCGGAGGTGCCAGAGAGCCACTTGTCGTCGGGGGTTCTGGAGCAGTCGGGCTACGTCGATGGTATACTTGTCCCTGTCCTTGCGAGGGCTGCAGTTGGATGAGAGGAAACGGCTGTTGCTGCTGCAACGACGACAGGGTCCTTCCTTTCGGCGACAAGCGTGCTGGGAGGTGTTCGACGGCGGTTGGAGATCCAGAAGGAGCTGAGTCAAGGCCGAGCGTGCGGACTGTATCAGAGTCGCGCCGATTGTGGGTCTGAACCTGCGAGCGAAGATGTGCTTGCGACATATGCGTCGGGGAGGGCGACTGGCGAGGTTGCTGAGCCAGAGCGTCGGGGGTAGCATCTGTTATCTGGCGGCGAGGGTAATCGGCAACGTATTCTAAATATCAAGTAATTTGTAAGTTACCAACGGCGGTATTTGGATGCTTGACTAGCTATACCTTCTTGCTCTATCGGCGTACGCCGTACACGCGCCGAGTTCAAGCCAAGGCTTGATCCCGGTCTCGAGGAATATTGATTCTGAGTGGTCGGCAGAGCGAAATGGCCCCCAGGAGATCGACGATCTTCAGCTGGAGGTGGGTCTGAGATACAGAGTTTAAGAGGTGCTGTGGAACATACCGCCAGAGGCATCGCTCAGGCTTGCGGATCGCCGTACTCGCGTAGTACTCGACTGTGTAACAGGGGGAGCGTAGTTCCGATGTCGAAGCGGGCCATTCACGGGCTGTGGTTCCTCTCCGCCTGTAAACAGGCATATTTAGCATATCACACTTCCATTTCAAGAAAGTCACAAACCCGTATCGGTTTCCTCACCCACGTAGTCATACGCAACTTCACTCTCGCTTCCTTCGTGTTCGTTGATTTTATCAAATCCGCCACCACCGACACCATATTTCAACACTCGACCCGCCCGGCTAGGTCCAGGCATAATCTGCCGCCCAGGTTGTAGTGGGGGACGTGACAAACCACCAGTACCCGACAAAGAAGAAACGTAGGCGCGCGTAGATAGCCCAGAAGTTGCGCGCCCATCGACCTGGCTCAGCGAGGCAGATCGACTAACTAGTCTGGGTGATGTTCGCCTTGCAGCGCCGCCATCGGATGACACGCCGTCCGTGCCATCCGAAGATGTAATCAGGTTCTCCTTCTCCTCTTGAACATGGATGTCCCAATCCACACGTGGGCGAGGCATGATATCATCTCGTTCGTCGGCCTGTTGGGGATCTCGATGATCATCGAGAGGTATGCGTTGTGGCCGGCCAAGTTTTCGACCGGTTCCACGCAGGCCGTTGGAAGTGGGAGCTCGAAGGGCAGATTGCGCCGCCGGCGTGAGTGCGGCTGGACCAGACGTAGCACGGTGGAAGGATCGGGCGGTGGTTGCGGTGGCTAGGGTGTGGTGACGATGTTGGAGTTGGTCAGGAAGGGCACTGTAACTCTCAGAGCGCGAGAGTGAGTTGCGGCGGGGATGATCCGGGGAGTTGAATGATGTCGGTGATGGTGGTTTGACATGGGCATGCGAAGGGATATGAGTTGATGTTCCGGGAGGCGATGATGACGGTTTATGTGCGAGAGGGCCATCGAGCAGAATGTCGTGAGGGGTTGGGGGGCTCGATTGATTGGAGCGAGATGAACCTTTTGAAATGCGGACATAGTTGCCAGCGGAGTCGAGCTCGTAGTCGAATGAGAGCTCGATGATAGAGGAGTCGTCTGATGGGGAAGAAGATGGCTGCCGGCTATTCTTGGGCGCGTCGAGAGTGGTAGATGGGGGTGTGCGGGGTGGTGAGATGCGATGCTCGCCATTCGTTGGTGATATCGTGCGGGAAGCTGTCGAAGGAACCATTGATCTGGAGAATTGAAGTTGACTTACGCGGATAAGAAGATGGAAGAAATTAGACACGAAGCGGTCCTAGAATGCGGCGGTAAGACACGTCGCAAACGTTGACGACGACGACGGCGAATGCGAAGAGCCAATTTTCTTTGTGTTCGACCTGCAATTCGAACAGACACGAGGCAGCTACGCGGTCACGTGAATGGTTGTAAATTCCTTTCCGGGACCGGACCGTCGCCGGTGCTGTGTGCTCCCGGAGGATAGATTTCACCCAACTTGATCTTGGATCTCTGATTCATCGATCTCGAATGGTCCCTGACTATGTTCATTCCAGACCTTATTAGACGATGTGGTGATCAGGGGACTGACAAAAACAAGCGGTTGCAGTCCTCTCTCAAAGTACCCTCGCGACTGCTGCACTCCAGAAACGTTCCATGCTAGGCCCTCGTTGCCAATCGTGGTACAAACTCGATTTCTGTCGTGTCGGGTACGCGCTGGTAATGAAGGGGAGTAACATTGGCATTCGAAAAGTCGCCACACCGATCTTCCCAGACGTTGAGGCCAAGGCCAGAACCACTACCAATACGCTGTTCTGCATTATGTTAATAGAGCTCTCTCACCTGGACGGCATCCACATAATATACATGAGATCGTGCTGCGTGTAACTTACAACAAAAGGCGCAGAAAGTAAAGAGGTACAATACGTAGTCAAGTAGGCAGAAGTTCGCTAGTCACAAGTCCGGAAGAGGGTACGGGTTTTTCATAAGCCGCTGGAACTTTGGGTCTCGAAGGCCCTGCACGACTTGTGAAACATAGCCGTGTATGTTCCCTTTGATCGCGGCTTCGTGAAGCTTCAACGGATCACCATCGTGGCTGTCAAAGAAAGCCTTGTATACCCTCTTTAGCTGCCGCCTCTCAGAATCATTCCTACAATTCATGAAACCATAATCCACAATGACCGAAGGGACCATACAAGACTCTTCCTTGGTAGAGTCTTCCTGTACGATGGACCTTTTGAGGTTCCACACCGATTTGTTACCCCGTATTGGTGGGTGGAGGAGGTCACGGAGGTGTGCATTGTCGTTCACTTGCAGCCCCTTCGAATGGAAGAGATCGAGCAAGGAACCAGTACAATATGCGTCGTAGAACTCTTTGAAGGTACACATGTTGATCAACTTCTGGTACTGGGCACCCAACGCCATTTCCTCTTCTTGTGATGTGCACGATGCGAATCCGAAAATAATCCAGAGGTCGATATCTGGAGATGGGTGCCACTTGGATAAGAGAAGGATATACAGAGAATGGCACGTTTGTTCTTCAGTGGGTTTGCGTGCGATGGCCGCCTTGATCTCTTCCACGGAATCTCTTTCACTGCCTCCTGTGAATCTCCAGGCGCGCACAACCATGGCATCGGCACGACCGTTCAACGATTCTTCAGACAGGGGCTGGCCTGACAGTGCGACGACGTGTTCATTCTGCAAGAACCAGGGAAAGTAGCCACCCCTTGTGTGCTCTGGGAGCTTGTAGTATGCAGCCTTTATTTCATCCACCAATACCCCACGAACGCGCCAATTATGGATGGTCTTGGGTGGAATCTCCATAACGTCAATGAGGCCTGTATGGGCGTTGAGAAAGATCGCACTAACGAAGTTACGGACATACCGGTATATAAGCCTAACAATTTTGATTTTTCATCGCCCGTGAATGCACGATTGAACCCATAATCCGCACAGGTCTGGGGGTGCTCAGGAATCAGGTTCCGGTACACTGCTAGCGCCAGATAATCGGCGGTATTGATCGGGCGGCGGGGTTTGCAGTCGAATATATGACAAACCCAGTCATACTTCTGGCAAGCAGTCGAGCAATAGTAAACCTTTTGACAACCAGAACAGCGCTTAAGGTTCGCCTCGTCGTAATCCTCTGAGTGACCATGACACTTGTGGCATGTCTTGACCATTGTTAAGGCAGCGGGCGGTGCAGTGGTTAGGAAGCGCCCCGCAGGGTTTGAGAGACGTGTAACGTGTTTGGTGGGCCTTCAATATTTCAATAGTCTCCAGGAATCACCTTGTCAGTGCTTGCATGTGTGAAGGTCTCTACAATGCAACCCAGTCTCACACCGACAACAACACCAAATAGGCAGTTTTCCGGTAGTGTTTTTTTTTCTGGAGACACATTGCCTATGTTCGTTACTCTTTTCAAACGGGCAGGAATAGGTTCAGGACAGATGTCTATCAAGTCCCTCGACGGTTTGAGGGCTGGTCACCAAACCAGATATGAGTCTCGGTGAGCTTTTCGGACTCCTTTGCGAGACCTCCTGATCACGCTACCTCATCAATGGAAAGCAAAACCAGCCCGAGGATACTTCACAGGTGCGAGGTTATAACATTAGGCAAACATCTCGCTGCAGGCTGCCGTTCGTCCTCTCGCAAAGTCATGACTCCACTTTCAGCCTATTTTCCGCACGTCCAGCGCTGACATCTCGTCCAACAGACAGTCCTCGCCACTTCCTTCATCGAGAAGAGAAGTCATCGACCTTTTGAACTTTCTTATGCTCGTATCGTGCTCATACCGCGTATTCAGTGTGCTTTAGATATGGAGTATTTCACGCGAACAACGAATTCTTTGGTAATGGCGCATCGTCCGCTCGCACTCCATCGTCCTCGTCATCCCCGTCCTCTCTTCGTGCGTGCTTCCCCCATTCATACGCATCGTGGCCTTCCACTTTCCTACAAGAGGGGACGGGGTGTATTGGCCATAAGCGAAGATTCCTCGAGCAGTTTTTTGATGTCCGGACCGCTAAAATGAGAGAGCGAACCATTCTAGGCGCAGGGAAGCAAACGTGTCAACCGCGCTATTGGCGTTCGGGTCAAAGTGAGTCTCAAGAATCTCGAAACCGTTTTGCTACACAGTTATACGACGACCCGTCAGCGGGGCTCACGAGAATGGACGAGAGCGGCTCAGTGAGAAGGACAGTTCAGTCCGATAAATTAGTCCCGGGGCTCTCGGATGTTACAATGGCAATACTGACTACAACTAAAAAAACATTGACAATCCTGTGGTCCATATGATAACCAATCAACACAGTCAACGCCAGTGAAGTAGTAATTCCCCAGCGAGCGATGGCGCGAGATACGTCAAGCGCAAACTGCTTGTGCAACTCGACCCAGGTCATCCCTCTCCGCCGATCCGGAGGGGTCAACAGAAGATGTCGCGTGTTCCCCACCACTTCCGGCTTCTGCGGCATCAGAATCCTGCAATTTCTCGAGCTCCTTTGCGACGAAGTTCGCATGGCCGTCGAAACTCATCAGGGCGCTCAGTACACCCCTGGCAAATAGGCCGAGCGTAAGCGGGTCGGAACGGGCTGAGAATAACACCTCACCTGACGATCCCCTTTCGGTCAATGACGAACGTGATACGAGCGTCAGACAGTCCTAACATCGCCCGCCCGATGTGGAATGCCTTATGTGCAGCGTGGTCTGCATCGCTCAAGACAGGGTACTGCGTGACTGATGAGCATCATCCCTCCATGAGTCGCCTTTCCAGGAGAAACCTCACAGGAAGCTTGTTCTTTTCAACGAATGCTTTCTGCTTCTCCACTGGATCGGAACAGACACCGACAACCAGGACATCGGAACGCTTATATATTTCGTTTTCTGATACATGGAAAGTGAGTAGAGCATGTCGATCTCTTTGGAGAGACTGCACATACCAGCCACGGCATCGCGGAAGTGGCAGGCCTCACGGGTGCAACCGTAGGTGCCTGTGTACCTGCATGAGATGGAAAGGCGTCCCAATGGAACACATCTTACCGGCCGATGGATAGAAGAACAACGCGATTGGTTTCTCGATGCGCTTGCCACCCTCCTCAGGGGGGAACTTGAACACCTCGCCGTTTGAATCCGGTATCGAGAAGGACGGTGCCGGTTTGTCGATGAGTGGGTGTTGGGGGGCCATTCTGAGCGAGTTCAGAGACGGAGATGCGGCGGGCTCCTGTAACACAACCAAGTACTGCCAGTTGACGGAAAAGGGGCAAGGGTGGGCTAACCCTATATTTAGGCATTGCATTGCCACTTTCGCACCAACAACGAAAGTGTCATACTAATCGACAGAAAAAATGCCAGCGAAATATCTGGCTCGACCTCGGATTAAGTGTGAACGTCAGATAGTATCCTAAGGGTTGTCAAGGATAGCCGTCGGCAAGACTTTGAACCTAGATCTGAAAGGGGTCGGGGACGGTCGGGTTCACTGAGCCAAACCTGGAATGATAGACTAGTGATTGCGAGCCAGGCGTGTTTGCCCGACTGACTTTTGATTAATCTGTCGACTGTTCGCCCCCGGCGGTACCTCGTCGAAAACCGAACCAAAGCCACTTTTCACTGTAGAGGCAGCAGATCCGTTGTCCCGGCGGGAGGGTTCAACGTCCACACAGCATACTTGATAGGACACGCACTGTACAACTTGATATCGGGTAGGAATGCGGTGAAATTTTACAACAGAATCATACCATGGGAAAAGGAGCATGAAGGAATGGTCATGGTTGGATGGCACTTCCCAACTCGGGGTGGGTGTCCGACTTCATGACCGATGCCACAGCCCTCGGAGGAGAGTGAAGACGAGGCCTGGAATAAG
Organism: Boletus patriciae; assembly: GCA_038093075.1. Lineage (NCBI taxonomy): Eukaryota > Fungi > Basidiomycota > Agaricomycetes > Boletales > Boletaceae > Boletus > Boletus patriciae. The sequence continues at coordinate 12,699 of JBBPRK010000874.1, forward strand.
GTCTTGGTTGTTCACAGATGATAATCGAATTGATGTGAAACAAGGTCCCATCAGAGTGACTTCACAAGAAACGTGCAATTCCCAAGGGGACGGTGTCCGCGCACGCAGGCCGAGCCGCAAACATGCCGAAATCGGCTTCCTAATTTGTTCGAGACACTCCTCGATAGCCAAAGAGTACCATGAGGTCAATGACACGGAACCTCGGCAATATCACACCGCCCTGGAGTAGGGTGTCTTCAGAAACCCCTGGAGAACGTTCAGGAACTCGCACATGCTGAGTATGCTGACCTTCAGCTTAATCTCCTCGAGAATCTGGTGTAGCATGGTAGACGGTACCCTTAAGAGTTGCCGACGAGACTTGGAGCCTTCTCGTGAGTAAAATGTGAGTGATATGATATTAGGGCCAACAAGAAGCGCGAGACTACTCTAACATCTGCGCGCGTTCTCACATAAGCGCATGGTTCATGGGGGTCTTACCACGCTACAGGACCAACTCAGCTATCATGGTGTCTGAGCTGTCGTGCTCTGAGGATGCGTTACGCAGACAGGCGGGATCGTTCAAGGTTTCGGTGGAGTCATTGCCTCTGAGAAAATACGATGAGCAAGGCGAACAAATTGTTCAGATGAGGGCGCACCAGCATTCAGTTCTGCAAAGCGTTGACCGACACGTTCGGAGTGCTTCAGAAACTTGTCTGAGCAATTGAGGACACACTGTTCCTATATATGGCGTTAGCTCGAATGACGGGAGGGGAGGCAACGGCAGGACCTCTTTGGAGGAGAGCGCCTTGCTGGTGAAATCGTTGCAACATGAATTGAAACATCTCTCCACGAGGCCGGAGTAGAGACGCAAAAAGTCTTGCATCTGACCGCGCCGATGAGCGGGGTCTCGAGAGCAGTATTTTTTCATACCTGTTTTTTTTCGATGACTTTTGTCATTTGAGCCTGTTCCGCCGCGTTAAACTGTGAGAAATCCATGCTTGAGCGGAGGTCGAGTGGACGGAAGGAGAAGAAGAAATGGAGATGAATCAAGTTGCGGAGGAGCACGTGCGTTGTGCCTCTTGGCACTTGCCGACCCGCGGCACGATTGGAGTCACTGATCATGAATTGTTTCATAGTACCGTTACGCCAGACCAGTTCTTCTCCACCGTTTTTCTCAAGTGTCTGCCCCATTCTGAATAGAGGATCCCGACATCTGGTATTGACCCCGTCGACCTCCCGAAAACCTTATATAGCCCACTTCAGGCAGAAACACTGAGAAAGTAGGTCCCCAAAACACTCTCGGTTGATCGTTTCGTCTCCAACAGATCGATTCATCACCGCCGTTTAAACTTTACAGTGGATCTCACTATGGCTCTCCCGTACAAAGACGCTCTTCAGCGACTCGAAAACCGTCGTGTCAAGGCGACTCGCCCCTTGATCCCCCCTCAGATTCTGCAGGAGGACCTCCCGTTGTCAGTAGTGATTTCCTCCCCACTCTCGCTTGCTAACGCACCACAACATTGATGCAGGACATTTCTCTCCGCGAACACCGTCCTAGAGGGGCGTCGCGCAACTGAGAACGTACTCCGCGGAGACGATGACCGTTTACTGGTTGTGGTCGGGTATGGCACCTTCCTCGCAGTTGAGTCCGTTGCGTTGCTCATGCGATGCCTAGCCCATGCTCTGTTCACAACGCCGATGCTGCGATCGAGTATGCAAAGCTACTCAAACAGTATGCGGACAGTGCCAAGGATGACCTCCACATTGTCATGCGTGTTTACTTTGAAAAACCACGCACAACGCTGGGCTGGAAAGGCCTCATCAATGACCCGTACGCCATGTTTATCCATTCAGTGCTCTCTTCTTATTTGTTACTCACTGTCAGAGACATGAATTCGAGTTTCCAGATCAACAAGGGGCTGCGCTTGGCCCGCAGGTTACTCCTTGACATTGCCAAACTGGGCTTGCCAGCTGGTTGCGAGTTTTTGGACACCATTTCACCTCAATATACAGCGGACCTGGTCTCCTGGGGGGCAATTGGTGCCAGAACGACTGAATCACAAGTTCATCGAGAGCTGACTTCGGCACTATCCATGCCAACTGGTTTCAAAAATTCCACAGATGGCTCCGTAGGGATTGCGATTGATGCCTGCAGAGCTGCTCGAAGCGGTCATGTCTTCCTCAGCGTCGGAAAGGAGGGGCTGAGTAGCATCATAGAAACCGAGGTGAGTCTTTCCCTCTTTGTTCACCCCAGTCGTTCTCAAATCGAGTAGGGAAACCCTGACGTCCACGTCATTCTTCGAGGAGGATCAAAAGGACCTAACTATGCTGCCGAGCACGTGCGAGATTGTTATGAAAAGCTCGGCAAGGCTGGACTGTTTTGCAAGATAATGGTAAGACTTCTTCGAGTCCTCAGAAGCTTGGTACGATATTTATACTGCGCACAGATTGACTGTAGCCACGGAAACAGCCAAAAGGAGCACCGAAAGCAAGTGGAAGTTGTTGAGGACATTGTGAGTAGATGTCTGCCCTTGTTCTTCCTCAGACTTACCCTCCATGCTCCCGGAGGTGCAACAATTGTCTTCTGGAGACACGTCTGCATGCATCATGGGTGTTATGCTCGAATCTAACCTTGTCGAAGGACGACAAGACATTCCACCCAACGGACCAGCCGGACTCAAGTATGGACAGTCCGTAACTGACGCGTGTTTGTCCTGGGAGATGACCGTTCCAGCTCTTGATCGTCTGCGGGAAGGTGTGCGAGCCCGCAGAGAGCTTGTGGCACGGAGTGCGGGGGGACATGTCACAACCGGTGTCAAGGAAATCAAACTCACTGGCATTAATGCCGCCAAGGCTGCTAATGGCATTAACGGCACTAGCGAGGTGAACGGTGCACAGGTGCACTAAGAGTGCGTACTTATGAGAAAGCATCGATCTACGAATATTGTACATTGTATCTTTGTAAATTGGGGTTCTGACGTTATGCAATGCCTTTACTGTTGCTGCGCGACTTAACGTTTTACGCATCTCTTATCAAAAAACCCGGGAACGCCGGGGCTCGTGTCTGTTGACAATGCTTGGTATCAACCTTGCCCCTCGTGTATCTTCATGGCCAGGGGCAGCATTGGTGGTGGGTGCAGATTGTCGCTACAGGTTGCAGCAAGCGCTTGAGCTGTGGTTGTAGGTCAGCTTCCTGGTGTTGTGGATACTGGCAGAGACTGTGCGAAGGGATGAAGGACAACCTCAAGCACAACAACGAGACAGCCTTGACTTCGCCGCAAGTGACTTCACCAAGTCGGTGCTTTCCCTGTCCATATGGTTCTTCGTCCGGCAGCTCCAAGGTGTACATTCCTTATCAAGTATCGCCGTCACGCCTTGCAGTTCCTCTGAAACACCCCCCGAAACCTGCAACGTACCCCACGAGCACGGACAAGGCTTTCCCATCTCCAGGAGTTATGCTAACCGCCGAGAACCATATCCTCGAAGTATAGTCACTTTGACCCTTGGGAACGTGCGATCGACCCTGTCCATTCTCGTCGTCGCGTTTGTCTACACTCTCCGTGCGTATACTGTACGTGCACTTGGCCAGAGTTCGCGGATACATTTACCGAGAATATCCTCATAGGATCTCAGGACGCGAGAGTTCCTCGACCCTTTTACGCTATACCTCGCTTTCCCTGTGACAGCTTTGGGCATCCTCACCATTTTGGGAACCATTTCCTGGAGAAAATTCCCTTCCCCTTTCTGGCATGCGGCTGTCCTGCAAGTTCGTCCCCAACGGATGTCGCTTTAGAATGCCAAGCTCACTATGATATTAGTTTGCAGGATTCTTCATTACCAAGGTAAGCCAACCTTGAAAGCCTGACCACGCAGTGTCAGCTAAGTTGTCGATCGACACCCACAAGGATGCACTTGTTGGCTCTGCGCTCCCGCCCTGCAGTGTTTTGGTTGCGTTCGCTCTGTGCAATTCAATATGGATCTCTCTCGTTGACGTGGTTCGTAGTTCAATACCATCTTCAGGTTGTCTAATAGCTTGGGTAACTAGGTTTATGGACTTCACCGCTCGTCGTCCGTTCATCTCATCAACACTGTCATGTTCGCTCAATCGTGTCTTGTACATTCTTCATTGTTTCTACTGCATCCGTCGCATAGCTTTTCACATTCATATCGTAGTCCCTTCGCACATGCACTCCAGCCTTTGCCTTTGATCGAGGCGGCAAAAGACGTCGTAGCGATGTTCATCATACAGCGTGAGTAACTGGTCGTTCACCGATGCCACGATATTTATGATTTCATTTCCCATAGAGTATGGTGCGATCACCCAGGGAGTTCTTA
>JBBPRK010000875.1:0-17008 GCA_038093075.1 Boletus patriciae
CCTGATAACTGATAAGAGGGATAAAGGCCATTGGCCGATAAGGTATGACGCAATAGTGGTATCATATGGTCTCAGAATGACGCCATAGATAAGAGATAAGCATCTAGACCCATGATGTCATAGTGACATCATAGATAAGGGTCTAGGCCTTCGTAATATGAATAGCGTAAAAGAATCAAATGGAAATGACTCTAGAACCTGGTATCAGGATAAGAAGATCCGAATAAGAAATACCAGGATTCCCAACACAACTGACTCCTTCAAAGTTGAGATGACAGCAAGAATTAAAAGCATAACACCAAGGGCCATTTGAAGAGATGTAATGCCCCACAATAGTTGTAATGCAGCATTGCTGGGCTCAGATGAAATGCTGCAAAAAGCAACATCCATAGTAACTTGCACAACTGTGGCTAGAGAAAAGGTGGTAGGAGCCATGAGGATGCACATGAGATTCAAGTTTGGCTTGAGACATACCTGAGGGGTATGTAATTGAATTTTTGTAGATACCTAAAAAAATAATGCAAATGATAACTTGGGGCACATAAATGAACAAGAGGCTATAAAGGATCCTTCTGAATTGACTCCACATTGCATACACCCGTAGGATCATGACCACTGTAATTTAAAAGCATGGTTAGAAGAAATAACATCAGGGATTATAGTAACTCACAATCAGCAGCAGCAACAAATATAGGAAGTGCCCAATCAGCCACCAGATAGATTGCAGTACCTTCGGAATATCCATGCCTTACACATTGAAGAGGGCAGTAAATTGGTGTGCTTACACCTATGAACTGTCATTAATACAGCTGACAACCAGAATTTGGATGCATACATCTACCAAAAGATAGTCATTAAAACAAAAAATGTGTAATGCAAGAAAGCTTACATTTACTGGACCTGGCACAAAAGCACTACCAACTGAAAATGTTATTGGATCAACTCAATTAATTTCTGAATTTAACTCTGAACATACCAAGGCCACCAAGACTTGAAAACCTCTATTGTTAGCTATGTAACTTGACATGCATTACAGCAACAATAAACTTACATAGCACAAGAAAGGCCAAGATAGCGGACCTATAGAACTATCAATGCAAGATGCATGCCATGGAGACCCCTGACCCTTTATACACACCAGAACAAAAATTGTGGACACCCAGGTCCAGGGTCTGTGCTGTGAGATCATAAGAAACATCAGGAAATGTTCACATTACTTACTCTTGCTTAACTAACGCTTAACCTTACTTAACCTTGCTTGGCGCATCAAATCTGCCAAGTAAACTTAAGTCGTTTAAGTAGATCCTTGTGCTTAAATCTACTTATTTCGTGCTTAAACCACACTTAGACACTTAGCCACATAGCAGTTGGGGTACCAAATACTCCATTTCAAGCACGTAAGTAATTAAGTAAAACACATCGTTGGCGTCGTCATTGCGCATGTTGTGTTGCGTCCTCATCGTCGCCTCTGGTGGTGTGGACAGTGGGCACGGTGGTGCCATCGACCTCGCCGTTGTCGTCGTTGTCGCATCCGGTGGCACGGGCACAGTGGTGTCGTCATCATGCCATCATTGTCGTCGTCTCTGGTGGCGCAGGCACGGTGGTGCCATCGACGTCCCGTTGTCGTCGTCGTTGCTGCACGCGTCATGTCGCCGTCGTCAGCGTGGCATGTGTTGCATCGCATCGTCGTCGGCGTTGTCATTGCGCATGTCACGTCATCGTCATCGTCATCATCGTCATCATCGCCTCTGCGAGATGGCATGACTGGGCAAGGGGATGGCACGAGACGGCACGAGGAGTGGGTGGCCCAGATTGAGCGGGTGGCGCGAGTCAGGATAGGCCGGGCAAACAAGCTGGGCAGACATGTTAGTGTGAATAGGTCGGTAGGGGTACTAACTTAACTTTTTTTTTCGAAGAGGGGTGGGTGGACAAGAGCCGGGGTGCACGAAGGGGGCGCGCGATGGGGTGGGTATTGTCGTCTTATCATTATGGTTATTATTTCTTCATCTCGCCACTGGTACAAGTCACGAGTCACGTCACGTCACGTATAACTGTACACGTACGCTGCTCTCCTCCTTTTCCTCAGCGTTGTCTTAGTGACACTGGCTGAGGTATGTTATTCGCTTATCGGACTTACATTATCGCTCACAGTACCTAGACTCGTCACTACCCTCGTCTAGGTAATACATTATAGCGTTGTCTTAGTGACACTGGCTGAGACTCGTCACTACCCTCGTCTAGCGCCCACAGGTTATGAGCCCTGGGACCTGATCAGGCAGGCCCCAACTTGACGCGCATTCAGACAAAACTTGAAACACTCTAAAACCCCCCCAATCGAGCCTGATCGCAATCGATCGTTTTCTGATCGATCATCGTCAACGACATGGGGAAATACGACCATATATGCGAGCTCACTGGAGCTGAGAATTATCCTCAGTGGAAATGACAGATTACCTTAGCTCTCCACGGTGAACAGTTATGGCCTCACTGTTGTAGTGGTTCGGATCCCACCAACCTCGCAGATCTTGCCTCCATTATCCCTGTACCGCATCAGGAAATTTGCTCATCACTTACGGACACTTGACGACACTTATGGCACCTCGTAAGTACCATAAGTATGTAAGTGGCTCTAAGCTCACCAAGCCTGCAAGTAATCCGCTGATCCGTCATGTGTAAGTTGGCAAGTAGTACAAGCGTACAAGTAAATCAAGTTATCATTAGTTTCGAAAACATTTACACTAATGAGCTGCTGCAAAAAGTGATAAGTGGGACCCAATTTAGGACGGAATGCTGTGGAGCATGATAGGAATGACGAGTGATTCATAGCCATTGTAGGTGAATGATGGGGGTGCAAGCATGTCACGTGGGGGCCCGGGGAAGGGGTGAAAGAGGTGAAGGGTGACAGCAGATGGTGAATGGGGGGGTGAGGGGCGAAGTACAATAGGAGCGCCAGGAGATTCATAGCCACTGTAGGTGTGGATGTGGGGGTGTCACGCGGGGATGCGGTGAAAGAGATGAAGGGTGGCAAATAAGCGGGGAGTGGTGAATGGAAAACCAGGAGGCTGGGATGTGATGCGAAAGAAGGCGCGACATGCTGTGGAGTAGGATAGGAGCATTGAGTTCCACCTCCAATTGCTTGATGGTGCTGAGTGGGCCCTGCCCGACGTACCCTGGAACGAAAAACTTGCGGCATCTTCGCTGCCTCCAGGCGACATGCTGTGGAGTAGGATAGGAGTGACGGGCGAACACATCGTCAGGTGACACTCTTCGTCTGGCACTTCCCCGATAGCCAGCTTGAAGCTTTTCGAGCTCTGCTTCCAATTTCTTGATGGCGCTGAGTGGGCCCTGCCTGACGTACCCAGGAACGCGAAACCTGCGGCATCTTCGCTGCCTCGGACGACGAGTGGTAAGACCGCAACTGACTTGCCTCACAGACGACATGCTGTGGAGTAGGATAGGAGCGACAGGTGGACACATCACCAGGTGATGTTCATCATCCGGCACTTCCACGCCATAGCCAGCTAGGAGGATGTTGAGCTCTGCCTCCAGTTGTTTGATGGTGCTGGCGGGTTTCCGGGTGAGGGGGGTTCCAGAGTTGTCGCAGGAGCTACGATGCGATTTTGAATGCATGATGATCCGCATATTTATTGACGTAGTAAGCATGGAAAGCATCATAGGAATTATCGGGTTGAATCTCCAGGGATATTTGATGGCCACCGTACACAGGAATGAGGTGCACAGCATGGTAGATCGTGTGCAAGTTGATCACTGAAATATCGTGCTGTCGTCTACGGTTGAAGGCAGGCCAGGCGATCCACATTCCTGTATCATCGTTGGGTTCATCTGAGAGCGTAAATCTGCAGACCACTGCACACGAGTACTTCTTGCTGAGGAAAGTGAATGAGAACAGTGCTAGGACACGAACAATGTCCAGTCCGTGCATGCCTGGTAACCATGGCCGGGCAGAGACAAAGGCACAGTCACGTCTTGCACCACCATTCCTCCACGATGGACATGACCGGATGATTTCTCACTTCATCCCTCCAATGCCGCTGATATCGCTAGGAGCAAAGAATACGGCAGTTGCAGAATTGTAAACCTTCACCCTGCCCTCAAACAGCAGACATTCATGCAGGGGGATCTCGTTTGGATCCCGGGGATCATCGTTGTGTGTGTCCTGAAAAAGAAAGCGCCGCAGCACATCACGAAGTCGTGGGATTTGGAGTTCAGCGCCCAGTGCTACCACCATCTGCGTGCAGTTCCGTTCTTGAGTGGGATAGAGTTGAGCTTTGTCTATCAACTGAATAAAATAACTTACAGACATGTCGTGCCATTGTAATATAAGCAGCGCATGTGGGAGCATCAAGAACGGCATGTTCTTCTGAATCGTCATGGTCTTCACTCTCCTGATGTGTGACGGCGCCATTGCTGTCGACATTGTTTATGGTTGGTTCGTTTGCTCGCACTAATTGGAATTTAGTATATGCGCCGACAGTAGCGATGAGAGTAGAGTGAACAAACCTAGAACCTTTGTTACAAATGAGACACATGAGCCGTCCAGCATCTGTCGGTTATTGAACTCTGTATGACATTTTGCTAGTTTATCCAGTTGTTGATTTGTCAGTAGCATTTGGCCAAGTGTGTTGTGTCGGTTTGAGCGACGGTAAGGTTCTTTCATGGCTTTGATGTGCTTCGATTCAGTAATTGACGAGCACAAACCATTTGGGGCACCGAAGAGGCGTATCATGTTGGGGTAATGAGTCATAGCATGTTGTCGAGGGAGTGAAAAGGTCACCACCACCACGCTGAAGGCATTGTGGTAATTATGAAAGCATCGGAGGGACTCTTTGACTGACGCGAGGGTGCCGTCAGTAAGGATGTTGCGTCTAACGATAGCAGAATTCCAGAAATGCTTGGAATGCTTGTACGATGTCCTGTGGGACATGACCTTCAATCGCTGTGATATACACCTTCATCAGGGCCTTGGAGTCATCACCCGTCCACTGTTTGAAATGGCAGCCTTGTGGGAACCGCCTCAGGCCAGTAAATGGGGCAACAGCGGCTATTCTGAGAGACAAGGAACGTCAGCGCGGGTTTTTGTTTTTGTCAAAATCACAATATCTTCGGTCGATATCATCCAAAATTGCACCTGCTCGGACACCATGCACTGCTTTGATGTACTGTTCCACCCAATCGACAAGGTGATCTTTGAATGCACCTTTGATGATTTGATGAAGAAGATCTGGTGCGAGCAGCTCGTATATGTCCGCACGAGGGAAGTCGTTGGTAAATGGCTACATGACGAACGTGATCAGTGAACGAACCTCCCATTTGAGAACACTTACCACCAAATTACCCACTATTCCATACTCATCCCATAATTGTGTCAATGACAATAGTTCTGTCTGGACCAATGTTTCGGTGTGATCTCGGCAGCAGTAAAGTGCATCGGCGTCGAGTTGATTTCGGAATGCCATGCACCTGAGCACTAGTTAGACTCAAATTAATAAATCGAACACGTGCTTACTTAGTGCACCAACCACAAACAATACAGGACAATAATACCTGTTCCTCGTAGTCTGCAATATACGGCCCAAGCCCATAGACGACACGCCTGAAATGACCATCTCCGAAGCGTAAAACCTCGGGTACAGTCATCCCTGGTTTTAATGTTTGCAAGATGGCGGCCAGCGATGAGTGGAAAAGTTGACGACGAAAGCATCGGAATTCATTTGTCTTGGCTTGTGCTCTCGTAGCTAGATCCACTGTGAACATGATGAATGGTAATAAACTGTTTGGACTTACTCTTCGGCATCGCCAAAAAACCTATCAGAACCAAGGCATTTTTGTGCGCACGACGGAGATTGTTTTGGGCATTGCCAATAGATAGATAAAGCAGATAGAAATCATTTTGCCCAGTCACAATTGATACTGTCGTTTTGTCACTCCCTAAGATAATTGGCACGAAGACAGAGCCATGTGTGCGAACATCCTGAGCGATGATATTCTTGCGGACACCACATCCAAGTCTGTCAGTACCACAAATGACAGTTTATGCAGATGACGACCTACCGCTTGATTCCATGCCCAGTCTCCGGACATAAAGTCTGACCACCGCTGTTCATTAGTCTTGGTCTCGTATTCACGGTACGGGCAGTAATCCAGGGTGGAGGAAAACTCTGGGTTGGCAAGCATGTTGTGTACGACTTCAAGCGGGTCATGGAAATATACTTCATATCTGTCATCCATCCATGATGGCACATCAGTAGGAGGGCGAGCGCCGGTATAGTGAACAGTGAAGTTGCTCCATTTCACGTCGCCCAAATCAATGTTGTCGATAGCTCTATACATTTCCCTATGGTTGGTGAACAGTGGTTCCCCACCCGATCGGAGCAAAGACGCCGCCCATATGTCCAACAGCGTGTCAATCTGTGCTGCAGGCATTTGTGAGCGAGTGTAGAGGAAGTCAGCCAGCTTGAATTCGAGCCGACTGTTGAATGATCCCCAGTCGTCCCTCGGCTTAGCAGGGACTGGTGGACGGGGGGTACTGGGTGGAAGGAAGTTCCCTTCGGCATCACAGGGACGGCCTACCAATTGCCAAAATTAATGCTCACGATGAATGTAATAAACCATACCAGCTTACCGTCAATTAATGTGTGGTAATTCCGATAGAGTTTGCTGTCCGGACCAACAAACATATTGTGTACGTCCAGAAGTGGAGAGGAAAATTGTGCCAAAGGGGAGTGGGGGCCAAGTTGAGGGGACTCGCGGTCTTCAGCTGGCTCACCGCCAGGTTCATCTTGTTCGAAGGGGGGAGGACTTCGGGAGTGAGAAATGATCGGATGAGCAGCATGTATATGCTGCGTCAACCCCGACTTGTTTTTGAACCAACGTTGACATTGAGAACACGAGTAAGAGGGTTGGGCCATCTGTGCGAGAGCCTACGAGAGGAAGAATGCAAATTAGTGGGGCCAAGTTGTACGTTGGTTTTGAAAACAAACCCTGAATAGCTATATAAGACCACGGCATGACACCGAGGTAAAGTTTGTCCCCCTTCTCCGAAACCCTGCACCGAACAAACTTCCTGCAAACCCACCAATCCTGTGTTCCATGTCGTCCCAAGCGCCTGCCTCCACCATTGATTGTAAGACGTGCGCATCAAACGCTGACAAACACCTAGGCTTACCGGACGTGCCAAAAAAAAAACGCAGCCCGGCGGAGAAAAAAGCTGATGAACAGAAGCTCACCGACTTACGCTCTGAAAAAGAAGCAGCAGTGGCACGTGTCATACAGCAGATGGGGGCCATGGAGGGTAAGATGGCAGGTAATCAGGCAGCCGCCACTGCTGCTGCAAAACCCATCCGCCCCCATGCCAAAACTACCAAGAATATCCCCAAGCTGATGAAAGGTGAGTATGTCGTATAGAGATCAAATAGAAACCTAACCTAATCCTGTGCAGCCACCGGTGACACTCCAGGTATCGAGGTGACTGCGGCTGTGAAGACCAAACGTGGTGCAGGCCCAGCCAATGACGACACTCCAGGCATTGAATCGACTCTGGCTGCCAAATATACCCATGCAGCGACCGGTGACGCTGCAGGTGTTGAGGCAATCCCAGCTCCGAAGGCCAAGCGCTCCCATGCAAAGCCCAACAAGAAGGCTGTGACAACAAAAGAAAGTTAGTACAGTTCACACGGAACTCACAATAGCTAATTTAAAGCTTACTGTGTTTCACAGTCATAGATACTGCAGGTAGTCCCATGGATGTCGAAGAGATTACCGTCCATTGACCACTGAAGTCATCCAACCAACGCCTGCGAGAGCGCATTGATAAGGCTCGTGAGGAACATGGGATGTCACCTTTGCCTTGGAAGAACGAAGAAGGTTCAACACGTGCCACTGAGAAAATGGCAGCTGAGAAAAATGAAGAAGCGGACACAATGTTTGTATCTCACCTTCGTTTGCCATGTTGCTGCTCTCTGAAGGAACACTCTTTTTCTGGGATGTTTATCATGCTTTGATTGAAAACAGCAAGGACGAGTTGTTAGGAAAAGTCAATGACTGGAGGGTTGCAATCAAGTCACACTCACGAATACCAAGTATTTCCCCACAACAACCAAACACTCCACCACCGACGAGCACCTCTCAATGCACAACAACTGTCGACAAGAGTACACGTGTCAGTAGTACCTCCACCGCTGCTGAGAAAGAAAGCACACTCGAGGAGGATTTGGTAGGTGCATTTGGTGATGACGAAATGGACGACAACGAGGAACAAGCGGCCCTTGCTTCATCAAGTAAAGAGATAGAAGCAGTACATATCTATTTAAATTATCATGATGATTTCCTTGACCTTCAAGTTGCAGTCACAGTCCAGGCTGGTGGCCATCTCGGCTGAGACGCCTTTCAATAATGTGGCCACCATAGAACCCAGGACCCGCCCTCTCAAAAGGAAGCAGTCATCCCCAGTGACATCGTCTGAGATGAGCGATGAGCCCAGTCAGGTCATCAAAGCTTGGGAGGATGCTGGTGATGAGGGAAGTCAGGAATATGAGGGGGACCAAGAGGGTGGGAGTGACGACCATGCGGTGACTGACAACACACCCTTAAGCGAAACGGAGAAGCCAGTGGATGTGAGTGATTCCCGCACCACCACACAGGTGAGCTGCCACACAGGTTGGACACGTGTTGATGGCTGAGACATTGCTCATGTATAGACAGACGTCACAATCGACGCCAAAAAAGTTAAATCTGACGAGCCGACAGTTGGTGACCCATCTGCCTCCACAGGAAGTGCCACCGGCATGCCCTTGGCTGACACCATGACAACCGCACCATCAGAATTCCCAGCTGCATGGTTCAAGCAAGACAAATGGAGATGTAATGTAGTCCCTACTTTGTGCCTCTGGGCTGGAGCACAGCCCGATGTTTGGGGTATCTCGAAAGAGAAGATCATTTGCATGTTGAAAATTATTCTCCCCATAGCTTTCCTGCAGCTGGTCAAGCTCCCCGACCAGCTCACTCCTCAGCATAAGATCATTGCAGTGGTAAATATTTTCGTTGATTTCTAGAACGTTAACCACTATTTATAACTTAATAGGCATACCAGCGGCTCTGTGACTGGCACCATAGTGTTGGCTCTGCTGCCCTTGCACTCTGTTCAAGCTTTTTCGCAAAGACGGAGGCAAATAAGGTCGTTAAGCAAACCCAAGTGCTACTGAAGGATAACACCTATCTCTATGAGAACCTGAACAGCAACGATGCCTCCAAAGTGTTTCGTTCTGCCTTTATGATTTCGCTTCTAGCAGAGACACATGTTTTGGCCATCAAGGGCTACCTCGATATTCCTTGTCTCAAATCATCTGAGTTGCATCACGATGGCGTTGCTGGGATTATGGGACTTTTGTTACGGCTCAGTACGCCTAACATCATTTCAACGGACTTAGACGTTTCTTTTCTTCTTTCTTTATCTTATCGGATTAAACTATGACAGCCACGCTGCCCCTATGTTTCTCTTTTCTTTTCACATTATGCCCCATGCACTCCTCACCCCTTTCATCTCCGTGCAGTGCATGGCTATGTCCTCCTTTCTTCTCTTCCATTCTGCCTCCGCCGTGCGGTTGCCTCATGCATCACTTCGTTTCCATTCCATGGCCGTGCTTGATGCACGCTTCTACCTCATGCCACTAGGATCCGGAATATTCTAGAACAGTCATCGGTAGATCCGATACAAACATGTACATACACTAGTAGTAGTATATAAGGACACAAGTCCCAGCCAGAGAACTCCAGTTTAGTTCTCTTGGTTTTCTACCTCATTAACTCCACTTGAACGCTCCTGACCATAGCTAGTCGTTGGTCAGTACACTTCAATCTTCGATTCCCTAGTGCACCCTTGACGGGTTTTTGGGTTGTTTCAACTTTGTGGTGCAGTGGTAAGCTTTTTTCATGTACTTTTGTTGACGAGTGCCCTCAGTTGATGATGAAATAGATCAAACGTGCGCTGATGTTAGTCAGTCACCCTGATTGCCAGATCGAAGTGGACAATAGAGGAAAGACTATCATCAAACCACCAGCCATCCCTAACAAGTCCTCAGGCAAACTCAGCTCGACAGCCTGGGCATTTTCTGACCAGAATTGTGGTGATGCTACCAGAGGGCTAACTCGTGCTGCAGAACACCGCTTGGACTTTCAGCACTGGAGTATCATGGAGCAAGCACGAGAGTATGCACACAAATTGACCCCGGTCATGGCTGACGGCAGCCTTGATGAAAATTCCGATGATGAATATGCGCGAATCTGTAAGTTGCCCTATTTTGATTCCAAACTAACTAACATTGTCTGTTACATAGGAGTCGATGATCGGGTCCATGCTTCTCAATCTCAGGTTCTTGCTCCCGCTCGTTCTTTGCATGCTGTCGCCTCTGCCCTCTCCCTCACTTTTCGTAGTATTTCATGCCCCCCCTCCTCCGTTTAGCCCACGTCTGGGCTAACATACCCATCACCTTTTTTTTCACCGTTGTTGTGATTTCCTCTTGCCATTGGATTTTTTTCCCGCCATTTTTTGAACGCATTCCATATTGCGCCGAGTGTGTACCAGCATACCACTTAATTTACTTGCTTACTTGTCTACTTAAACACTTAGGTGGTGCTTATTTAGCTAATTGATGATCTCGTTTTGCTTCCCAAGTGTGTCGTCAAGTGCAGAATAAGTGCTTAAGTTTGATTTAAGTAGATGGCAAGTAAAGGAATCTACTTAAATTACTTATCCACTCGAGACTGGCCAAGTGTGCCATAAGTGCTGTTAAGTGTACATAAGGAATGCGCTGATTTCCTGATGCGGTTGATTTTAAGAAAATGACTCAAGTGGAGACAGAGAAGATTCTTGATTGGTTCGCTAAGGACGCCCAAGCCAAAGCGATCATCAGTCGAAAGGTTTCTCCAGTCGTTGCCAGTCAGCTAGATGAAAACTCTACGGCGCGGGATCAATGGAACATTTTGGCTGAAAGATACTCCTGAAATGATCTCTTGTCCCAATATGAGCTTCGCGCACGAGTTCGTTCAGAAAAACTCAAAGACGCAGATGACGCCACTCGTTACCTTGGAATCTTTGAAGACGCTCGTCGTCGCTTCGTTCAGATGGGAATAACTTACTCAGATGATGAAGCAGTCTTTGATCTACTACAAGGACTACCTGAAGCGATCGAATGGCAAATCTTTCGAGAGATAACCATGACGAAACTCAGTGCTCCCACTGCCCCCTCCACCACTTCCCCCCCTTCCGAACTCCTTTTCGATGTCGTCGCAAAGTCCTTTTCAGAAAAGGCCAACGCTATCATCGGAAAAAGAAAGTTAGCAAGGCCGGGATCGGAGTATACCAATGCAGTCGTGGCCTCTAGCGGATCCACCCCCACCCCATCCATCTCAGCGAAGATCAATCCAATCACGGGTTTGAAGATGCACCGAAACAATCCCGATGGGGTAAGATGTACCAACCCTGTTTGTGCACCTCTCCCTCGCACTGAGAATCACAATCGTGATCACTGCTATTGGTCCGGCGGAGGAATGGAGGACAAAGCGCCAGCATGGATCCGAAACAAATTGAAGCCAAAGACAGAAACCGCAACCATTGCCACAGTCACCACGCCCGCTGTTGTCTCAGCACCCGAGATCACCAACTCGGCAACGGAACATGTTGGTAGTCACGACCACCGTCGAGAACTCTCATGTGCATCAATCATTGAATCGTCTGGCTCATCCCTCCCTCGTCTCGCCGCTCTCCTCGACTCTGGAACTACATCCCACATCATCGTGGATCGATCGTGTTTCATCGATTTCACCCCCAAGGATCATCCTCCGGTACAGACGGCGAATCAAGGCGAGCTGGTCACTTTTGGACAAGGTACATGCATGGCAGACATCGTCATAGGAGGGGTCGAGCATCGAATCACACTCCGTGACTGTCTATATGCGCCGACAGCAGTCTTCAATCTCATATCAGTCGGACGCATGCTACAGCGAGGCTGGGACTGTGTATTCAAAGGCTCGTCTTCACCCTCAGGACCCCTTTGCGAGTTCTCATACAAAGGTCAACACCTCGGGCAAGTTCCCATGATCAGAAATCTTTGTCAACTTAGCATTCGCTTCGTCCCCCCTCAGAGAGTACGTGATGTACCAACCACAATGGAGATCACGGCATTCGCGGACAGAACTCTGACATGGGATGTTTGGCATGCAAGACTGGGACACCCCGGAGGTGACTACATAAAGCGTCTGCCAGTCGTTGCAACGGGAGTCAAGGTGGACAAAAATACCCCATTACAACGCTGTGAAGCATGTGTGATGGCCAAACACCCACGTTGTCCCTTTCCATCATCCAAGACCTCGTGGGCAGCTCACATGCTCGACCTCATACACTCAGACATTTGTGGTCCTTTTCCGGTTCAGACACCTCATGGCAAGACGTACTTCATCATATTCTTAGACGACCATAGCCATCTACTCAATATTCAACTTTTGGCATCTAAGGATCAAGCCCTCGAGGCCTGGACCATCGTTAAGAACCTATGGGAGAACCACACCGAGAAACGGGTCAAGGCATTTCGCTCAGACAACAGGGGAGAATACACTAGCACTGCCTTTACCAAAGCGCTTCAGGACGTGGGGATTGAGCGCCAATTAACCTCGCTGTACGCTCACCAACAAAACAGGAAAGCGGAACAAGCTATGCATACCATTCAGGGCCGCTCTCTGGCCATGCTAGAAGCAGCACGTCTGCCGAAGCACCTATGGGGAGAAGCAGTCCTCACCGCTGGGTATCTCTGGAATCGAACCGAATCTTGTTCCTTACCGCCCGGAAAGACACCCTACGAGATGGTTAACGGGAGGAAGCCAGACCTGTCCCATCTCAGGATTTTCGGATCATGCTGCTGGGCCCGAATTCCTATAGAACTTCAGACGAAGTTTAGCGTTCACTCTCGCCGTGCAACCTTCATGGGGTATCCTGAGGGCGTTAAAGGATACCGAGTCCGGGATGCTACCAACGGGACTTTCTTTACTGCCAGGACATTATATTTGATGAGACCCTACCCCCTCCAGAGGACTGTGATTCCGATGACGAAGAGGAATCGGTCGATGTGGTACCTGATCCCACATCTTTCACCCCAACCACTTCGAATGTCCCTGCACCCCAATCCTCAACCTTGAATGAACCACGCTGGTGCGGTCGCGTTCGTGTCCTAATGGAGAAAGGCAAGGCCTATCACGCTGATGTAGCAGCTACCAAGTCTCGTCTCCGTGGTGTCATCACTAAGGGGGTGACAAGCACACCAGTCGAGGGGGTGCCAGAACACAGCCCAGAGCTGGAATCCATCAAGGAAGTCGAGCTGAACATAGACGTACCCGAGATTGTCGCCAACGTTATCATTGAGGAGCGAGCACACATAGCCATCCGCAGTGACAAACGCCGCGACCCACACGCCCCCGACTATGACTTGAAGATCCCTCCTGCGACATATGACGAAGCCGTACAGCACCCAGACAAAGACAAATGGCTTAAAGCCATGCAAGCTGAACTCGGTACCATGAAAGAAATGAACGTCTACAAAGTTACTGAGTTGCCAAAGGGTCGCAAGGCCATTGGGTGCCGTTGGGTTCTGGAGTTCAAGGAGGATAACAAGGGTGGCTCGGTCTACAAAGCCCGACTAGTCGCACAGGGCTTCTCTCAGGTACCCGGAGTGG
This sequence comes from Boletus patriciae, assembly GCA_038093075.1. Taxonomy (NCBI): domain Eukaryota; kingdom Fungi; phylum Basidiomycota; class Agaricomycetes; order Boletales; family Boletaceae; genus Boletus; species Boletus patriciae. The sequence goes on from JBBPRK010000875.1 coordinate 13,741, forward strand.
ACTACGGCACAACCTTCGCGCCGGTAATCAAGTCAGCCTCTGTACGTCTCCTGGCTGCACTCGCATGTCAACAGGACTGGGAAATCGACACCTTTGAGGCAAAATGAGCGTTTCTTTGGGGGATCCTCAAAGAAGAGATATACATGAGGCAACCCAAGGGCTTCGAGGAGGGGAACTGGCGAGTAATGGTCTGGTTGATGCTACGAACAATTTACAGGCTGAAGCAATCCACCATGGAATGGTATGAGCAAGTCTGCTCTATCATGTCAGATCTCGGGTTCGTGCAGTGCGACGCCGATCATGCACTATTCTATTATGACGGCGGAGACGATGTCAGCACCGGCATCACCACCATTCCACAACCCAATGATATCCCCACTGGCACTGCAATCAAATGCTTCATTGGATGGCACGTGGACGACGGCATGGGCATTTCCAATTCCAAATCTGTTCTGGCATTTGTAAAGACCAAAATCGCTGAACGTTTTGGGATCAAAGACCTCGGACCTGTATCAAAGTACCTTGGAGTTGAGTATGAACGGGACCGAACCACTTGGGAACTCTGGATGCATCAGAAGGAGTACATCACCTTTTTACTTGAAGAGTATGGTCTCACAACTTGCAATCCGGTTCTTCTCCCCATTGACCCTAACCATTTACTTGGTCCCCCAGATGCCGTTTTTCCGGAGATACCTGTTATGATTGCTCCTTTTTTCTCGATCTATTCTTTCTCTGACTTCCCTACGCCGTTTCCCTTTACTACCGGAAGGGGTACTCATCGCTTTCGCTCTTTTACCACCTCGGACATCTATCTCCACTGATTGGTTCTCTTGCGCCGATTACGTAGTTCCTCTTACTCATCGTTTCCATCGCCTTCTTTCTTGTTCTATGATGACGTGTCCCTCTGATTAGGGCAGGCGTTACTTGGTCCGTGCGCACTTTCCCTTTTCTATATAAACCATCGTACTCCCTGTATCATATCTCTAACTTTGACCTACTCGATACTTCCTCGAATATACCAAGGTCATCACTCTTTCCCTCGGATCTCTCTTAGTCCTCGTCATACTATTGAGTCGACGCTCCTCAGAAACCTTCGAACCCCAGCATCCGTCTTGACGCTTGAACCCCTAAAGGACGACCCTTAGGGCGATCTTACGATCAATCGAGTCTACGCCAGTACCTACCCGGTCCAAGCGTAACAAAAGGTCAAAGTTACCTTACGAGGCTATCACCGTTATAGTCCTCCACCATTTTGTACCCACAGAACAACCCTTGGTACTTGTGGCGCAGCGCCTGAGAACAACCCATCGATTCACCCTCAGAAGCTGAGCTCTCTGAACCAGAAGAAAACTCTGATCAAGACGTAACCATATCGTCTGACCTTGAACAAACCCAAGACCTCGACCTAGCCCACCAGCTCGCACACACCCACCTCCCTTGCGCCCCCACTCCCCCTTCTCCAACTCCAAACACCACCAACCCAGTCTTTCCCCCTCTTACCCCACTTCCCTTGTCCTATGCACCACCACCACCCCCCCCACCGTTCCCCAGACCACCTTCGCCCATGTCCTCCTCGAAACCAACTGAACTCCGTATCGGAGCACCGGAAGCCTTTGACAGATCATACGACAAATCCACCCAATGGTTGAATGCCGTACAATTCTACCTCCTCGTCAATGACAAAGTCTACGACACCAATAACAAAAAGATCGCCTTCGCTCTCTCCTACATGACCAAAGGATCCGCCCTCACTTGGGTGACCACCTTCAGACAAAACACCATCACCGGAACTACCATAGCCATGGGCACTTTCCCCGACTTCATCACGAAGTTCGAAACCGCGTTCAAACACCACGATGTCACAGGAACCGCCATTGCTTGGCTCTCCACCAAGCGCATGGTCAAAGGGAAGAACAACACCTACTCCCCAACCCTGATCGAGTACGTTTCACACTTTAAAAACTACTTGGCACTCGCAAGCATCACCGACCAGAATGTCCTTATCGGATACTTCTCTGCCGGAATCCCCTCCCCCCTCATGCGTCGAATCATGTCCATGAACACGGTCCCCTCCACCATTGAAGACTGGTACAAGAAAGCCATCTCTTTCCAGACCCAATGGGAGCGCGCTGAAGAAATCTCCAAACGAAACTCTAAACCCGCCCACCAATCCTACCACTCTTTCTCCACCCCCACCAAAGCTCGTGATCCCAACGCCATGGACGTAGATGTCATCAAAGTAGGGAAACTCACGGCCGAGGAATGCAAGAAGTGCATGGAGAAAGGACTCTGCTTCCGCTGCCGACAACCTGGACATATGAGCTCCAAATGTCCTGAGTATAAAGGTGGAGCACCCAAAGTCAGACAAGTCATAGAAGACCTCCCAAAGCTGGAACCTGTCAACGACGAAGAAGAAGATGAGAATGTGAGGAGGATCTCCTTCTCTCCCATGGATTTTTAGATCGGGAAACTTCCTTGACGCAAGTCTTCCCTAGTGTAAAGTGTGCTGCGATCAATGTAAAAACTACCCCCTCTATGCAAATCCCAATCCAACTTATCGAACCATCGCACACTTTGAAAGCCGTCGACACCCGCGCCCTCATTGACAGTGGCGCAAGCATCTCCTGTCTCGACTGGGGATTCGTTAGGAAACACTCCCTCCCCACCACCCGACTACAGAAACCCATCTATGCGAGGAACGCTGATAACACCATCAACAGCAAAGGAGTAATTCACTTCACCTCCACCCTCTTTCTTAACATCGAAGGCATCGCCCGAAAGGTCACCTTCCACGTCATCTCCCTAGGGAATGAGAACGTAATCTTAGGACTCCCTTGGCTCAAAGACGTCAATCCAACCATCAACTGGAACCAAAGAACCCTATCCATTGACGAGTCCCTCGATCAGTCCAAAGACCTCTACCTCTCCCATACCGCCGACACTTCTCGTCACAACTCCCACTTCCAGAAATCCACCTATCGACCCCCTCAGCATACCCATGTCAATGCAATCACCGACTCCCGACTTTTCGAGTATAACGGATGGGAGGAAGAGTCCCAATTCCTAGCCTGTGCAGACACAAACCGAACCCTTCATCGAATCATCAGATGTGGATCCCGTTTTCTTTACAAAGGCTCCCCCTTGGAGGAAAAGATATCCAAGATTACCACTGCCACCGAACTCGCTGCTGCCGCTGAAAAGGCAAAACCAAAGCAAACCCTTCCCCCAGAATTTGCCAACTATGCCTCAGTCTTCTCCAAGAAAGCCA
>JBBPRK010000876.1:0-17003 GCA_038093075.1 Boletus patriciae
GTTCCTCCTTGTCGGCACGGTCTCCCTCGGCGCCTACACCGCCGGTGCACTCGTCCCCCACCCCTACTTCACCTTTATCGCTCCCCGTCCTGCACCCGGCCCACCCTCCGACCCCAACTCCCCCGACTCCCTCGCCTACACCGCCGGCCTCGAACGTACCCTCCAATCCCTACCTGTCCTCCAATCCCTCCGCACCGCCCCCGATGCCGACGACTGGTACGAAGTGCGTCCGTACCAAAATTTCCCAGAGGAGCGACGTGTAAACAACCTCTCTGCTGGCGCCCTGCGTGGACCGGGCAAGTTGGCGCTGACGCCAATGGTAAGAGCGCGGTGGGACGAGACGGCGTCAGTGGTTATCGTACACGTGGGGAGGGGGCTGTGTGGGCACGACGGGATCGTTCACGGTGGACTGCTCGCGACGCTTTTGGACGAGAGTCTGGCGAGAACGGTGCGTCGGGGCGATAGATGACGTCGGTGGCGGGGGTTTTTGAACGTCGAGCAAACAGGCGATCAATAATTTGCCGGACAAGATTGGCGTCACCGCGAAGCTGTCGATCAGCTACAGGGCCCCGACGTTTGCAGACCAGGTAGGGCGCCACCTCACGTCCTGCACCACTCACCCAAATCGGTTTCGGTAGTTCATCGTGATGAAGATTCGTCTGGAGGAGAAGGACGGCCGTAAGGTCAACGTATCGGGACGTGTCGAGGACCTCAAAGGCAACCTCCTTGTCGAAGCCAAGTAAGCACCTACCTAGGGTGGTATCTACTCGTTCTTACGTGATCACGTTAGCGCCCTGTTCGTACAACCAAAGTACTCGAAAATGCTCAGCAGCTCTATCGTCAAGAAAGCCATGGGCGAACCAGAGCCGAGGAAAAAGGATCCAGTATTGTTGGCCGAGGGTATCCCTCCACCCGCTGCTAAATCCTAGATCTGCGAGGGCCGCAACTGTTTTTTTGACTGATGATTTGCTCACAGACATATGTAGAGGACACATAGAGGACGCGATATTGGAGCACTTTGCACGTGTTGAAATACCACACAATCACTTGCTTTCTAGTGCTGATTACTCACCCAACCAATTGACGCATAGCATTGACCATTCTATCGAGGTATTACTCTCGTAGATCGCTCGGATAAGGCAAGATTTCCCCGTTCGCCTTATGCAGGTAAGTTTTGAAATCAATATCCCGTGCGAAAAGGCCAAGAAAGAACACAAGGCAAATCCGCCGCCACCCGATTTCATTTCTAAAAGCCAGGTACTGGCAAGTCACGTCGCATCAGCGATGACATTGTCGTCTCCCCGTCGGCGGGTACATATTAGTCTGCTGGCATGTACCCATTTCCAGAGAGCCGCGTGAATTCGGTAACGCCCAGAGACCTCGACCTCGACGCGTCCCCGTCTATCCCTACACGACGTTCCGCGGACGCGCAAAAGACAACAGAGCATCGGCACAGCCATCGATCGCCATCACCATTCGATTCTCCATTGGGTCTTACCGGGCCGGGTGTATTCCACCGCGAGCGCTCACAGCTGTCGTCCCCATCCGACGCCCTCCTCATCGTCACACACTTGCGCATCAAACACCATCATCACTCGCTTTTGGATGTCCGTCGTGACACTGAAGAGACGCTCGGGGAGGAATGTTACATCATGCGGCCGCACCGACTCGATGAATACAACACTACGCTATGGACACGTTTCGTTAATTCTCCGATCGGGTCCCTAATACTCCAAGGCATTCCAAGTAGTGCACGACGGCGGGTACAGTTGCGTTTTCTGCCAATACATTGAGTTTGAAAGAGAGGGGGTCCAGGATGACGCCTATGGCAGCCACAGCCACAAGTTGAGGAGAACGGGGAAATGGGGTGTCCCTAGCCCATTGGCAAGGTACCATCGTCGTAACCCACCGAATTGCAACCCAGATTGTTGCCCCTGGTGATACCGCTAGCAAAGCCAGAAAAGTAGATCTAGAGAGGATACTTATGGTGATCCCGAAGGACCCTACCGCCGGTCTGGTGAAACCAATAGGTGCTTTGCCGAGAGCAAGGCGGCCATCGTTGATCATTGTGAACATCGTTCCAGCCAAAAGAGCAGCAGCAGATAGTCCGTGGACGCGCTGGAATTCGCCGTCCAGCGGTTCATCAAAGTGGACTGAAAGGGGGCGACGAGAACAGGTCTGTCACATATGATGATGACCCCAAGACTGAAACGCGTTGTTAGCATGCAGCACTGAGGGAAGCTGGGACACGAGAGAAGACACCGTTCCAGTCGGGTCCCACGTTGTCGGGTAAAGGTATAGAGGGCTACGCATCAAATAAAGGGTATCCCAGTCGATAGCGGCGGCCATGCTCGAGGGTCGCGATTAGACAGAAAGGAGGATAGAGATTGACCACCAAAATGTGTAAACCGGCTGGAAACCGTGTATCCCTGGATCACATAACTGATTTATCCTTCGTCCTCCAACTTGAACAATGGAAATGAATCTAGAAGACAGATTGCCGCCACTGGATGTACAACGGAAAGGTGGGGGTGCCCCTGAGGCCACGAATCTAGGTCTAACGCCCAGCGTGTGGTCAACGTTGTGGTGCCCAATCTCGCGTCATGATGGTGGTCTTGAACGGCCTTGCGGCAGACAATGAGGTCTGGCCGTAGATTCGGGGATTAGCATCATCCGTTGTCGGCGGAAACTATTGACCCACCACGACAGGTTAGTGTGATGTGGGACACTGTAACCTTTCGAGACTCGAGGTCCAAGACCCTGGGACCTACTGTTTGCCTTGCGCTGCAGAAAAGAATGGAGTAAGGATAGCATGGCATATCCCTCGCGCATGAGGTCCGCGGTGTGTGGGCCCACCGGCACGATGGAATATCGAGGGAAAATTGGACCCACACTGGGGGGTACAGCAGGACCCGTGCTTGCCCTTCAATGAGTGACGTGTCGTGTGTTATCTACATGCCATGTTTGCATGATCAGCGCTGTCCAAAATCCGAAAAAGGATAAGGTACATAGCTCCCCTGCCAATGAAATGCCATATCCCTCGTGTATCACGTCCTTGATAGGGGGTCGGCTCATGTTGAGGAAGAAGTGGACCCACAGAGGTACAGCAAGTCCGGCGCTTGCCCTTCACTTGCTGTATGCCATGTTCATGTTCGCATGGTCAACGCTGCCCAAAAATAGTGTTGGTGATAGCATATAAAGCACCCCCGCACCCTTCCCTCCCTTCTCTCCAGACCACCATGAACTTCAAATCTCTCGCCGCTCTCACTCTCGCTGCCTCTGCCGTGCCCCTCGCTGCCGCGGGTCCGCTCGCATACGCTCTGTGTCAAACAGGTGCGTTTCCTCTGACCATCGTCCCGACTGTGTACTCACAAACATCATCAGGCTGCAACGTGCTTGCAGTCTCGTGTTACGCTGCTGCAGGTTTCACTTTCGGGGTGACCATCGTTGCGGCGCCCCCCGCCATCATGGGTTGCAATGCTGGGTTGGGAACTTGCATGGCAGCGTGCGCTGCGACAGCACTCATTGCCCCAATCCCTTGAAGTGGCTTGTTGGTGAGTATGTTGCTTGTCCCCGCGACATCCGACTCACAGTCGCCTTAGCATATTCATCTTCATCGACGCATTCTCGTTGGATGTTATTTCCACTTGCAGCTGTTTGTCCCATATTCGAGACAAGTGTTTTGTGTGTTGTATTATATTGTACATGAGTACACGCTGGTATGTACTCATGATGGAATGTCAACTGGGTTTTGGCGAGGCACCTTTCACAAGGAATACCGAAAGTGGTGTTTGTCGAGTGACCATGGTGAAGTGACTGTACTCGGCGTTATCACAGCCTCTAGACTCCCAGGGAAGTCCCAAATGAAGATAGGTTCACCATCTGTTAGTGTATCTCGTGATCAGATAGCTGTCCGGTATGAAATCAAGTGAACGGTCCTCACTGTTGGGACTCAGACGCCACTCCGTTCGCCTGGAGCTGAATAGAACCGTGATACCCACGTCTGTCATTAGAAGAGGTAGTGATGGGATCATCCTGATAAGTAGCTCCTGCAGATGAAAATGTCACCGCCACAGGCGGGGGCCGGATGCTGCGATAGTACATCCTATCTTGAATGACCGTACGGGTAGCTCGGGTCAATCGCATTTCCGAGGCCCACATCAGGTCGATCGAAAGAACCCGGCGATTCTGGGGTGACACCCAAAGAGATAAGTAGCTCCCAGGTGGTATGGAAGAGCCAGGACGTACAGACGAGGCTCCCGATCCGGGACGTGGAAAGGCCACCTGGAATTGCGCGTTTCTAACCAAAGAGTGGTGATTGAGACGTGCACTTCTTGTACACGGACATGAAGTCGTGAACTGAGATATTAGGGAATTTCGATACGCCGCGGTTGCCAACGTGTTGTGAACTGGATAACGGTCCAGAACGCTCGCGTTCGCGTGAGTCATGACGAACTCCAACGGAGAACTTTGATCGATTACTGGCATAATGAAAGCTGTGTAGTGGCGGATCCAAACTGGACGACAACCCCAGTTGAAGTGAAGTATTCATCGTTGCATTTTCAAACCCAGCGCACCGAAGTGGCGGTCCATGTACCTGTGCATACATTGAGATTCAATGGTGGCAGTAAATATGTGGTACTCAGATACAAGTGAATCCGAAAGCCAGGATGCAACCGACTCAGCGCAGCACCATGCACGATAAAGTGTAAATTCCAAGTCCGCACGTTCTCGTTCTCGTATCGACCGTTGTCTCCATCGACTCCGGGCGAATTCAAGCCGTGTGCTGGGGTGACCATGCCCCGCACTGCCATGGTTCACGAGTTGAAATGACACGTCCAGCACGATGTCGTACACATAGGTACCACTGAGAACCAATCTGTAGTGCAGGATGGCGGACTCCCGTGCATCAAGACCAGGTGGACAACCATGACAGTACTGCGAAAGATATTTTAGGCCAATTCTGGTCCGAATCAACGAGCCAGGGTCTCACCGAGCGAGTCCTACCATCGAAGAACCGCCGCGATGAACTGCTTGACGGCCTCGTAGGCTCTGTGCAATCTCGAGGCTTTGACCTCGACGTGCCCGATGCACAGCTCTTCGATCATGGCGTCCAGCTTTGACTGCTCGTCCACGATGGGCCATGCCAGGATGTCGTTGTGGCGCGAAGCGACAGCATCCCAGCACCTCTGGGCGACTTGACCGTCACTGCAACCCCGTAACACGACGATCATAGGACAGGTTTTCCCACCCGCGACGTCATAAAACACCCTCAGCTCGGCAACGTCGTCGGGGGAAATGCGAGCACTGAGCAGCGTAGAGGTATAAAAGACGAGCACGCCGGCCAATTTGCGGGAGGTCGAGGGCTCGAGTGGGGCGTTGACATACATCAATTCGTATTCAAGTTGCTGATGACCTATCGAGCATATGCGTGTCCGACACGAAGTGGTACCGTCATAGATGATCACCCTCCGAATAGTCTTTTTCTCCATCGAGGGCACCCCGCGGAGGATATTGCGGAACAAGGCCAATGATATCGACGGCTCGATCTTCCAGGGGGGTCGCGTGGAATGCCCAACGACGAGGTCGCGCACACGCCTCTGCGAATCCGATCGCCGCTCCTGGATAGCAGCATCGTCAACGTCCAACGTGGTCACGCACGCATGTGCGTGAAACCACATTCCACAGCGCTGCAGAGTCGCCTGGTTCTCATCCCACCATGTCTCCATGTCCCCCTGCTGATGCTCCAGACCGGTCACGACCAACGCGACAGGGACCTTCTTCCGACAGACGGCGGTATAAAATAAGTCGTAGTTGTGCTTGAGGGCCTTGGTGAGTCGAGTGCCGCGGATGCAATAGATGACGAGGTGGATGCCCCCGGAATGTGCCAGCCTTTGCATCAACTCTCTCAGGTTGCTTTCCGCTAGCTTGGCAGGTACTGTCCCCTCGGATCCTTCGTCTAACCCAGTGGTGTCCCAGAGCGCGAACGGCATACCGTCCAGCGTGACAATATGCCGTTGGTACTGGAACGTACACCCGAGCGCATCATTGGAGATATGGGCACGCTTCTGACCGGCAATGAGGTTGATGACGGACGACTTGCCGACACCAGCTTCACCAAATATGATGATATTTGGCGTATGGACACCATCCACAACGTCCTAAGGGTAAAATACTCGGGTCGTAGAAGCGAATCGACGACAATTTCACTCACCGCTGTGCCTGGTTCAACAACTACGGAGGGTCGCGTAAATTCTGATCTGGGAGAACCATCCTCAATATCCGGAGCAGTAGAGCAGGTGTTTTGTGGGGCAAGAGCATCGTCTGCATCCTCATGAAAAGGCATGGTATCGATATTTATTTTCGTTGGATTCTGAACCCATTTTTTGATGAGTACGTGAAGCGGAATTTTCACGGCCTACCTGTGCCCCGCCGACGTCCTATGGAGGCAACATACTCAGGTGGAAAACCCATAGAGTGATTGTTCTACTTACTCCTTTCCCCTGCCCCGCGACTGGACTTGTTGGGGGGAATGGTTCGGCGTCATTCTCCCCCATCCCACTAGATGGAGCGGCAACATGGTTTCGTTCGATGGTGCCCTGGTTCTCGTCTGTTACTCGATGTTGGGCTGCGGGGGACATCTCCACTGCATCCAGTTCTCTGTCGTGAACTGGTGTCACAAAATGCTTTGGTTCAAAAGCCTGGACGGGTCGCGTCATGAAGTCGAACAATAACCCTTGAGGTAGGGTTCAAGGATGGTGAACGTCCGGAAAACTCACGATGAACATCCTTTGCTAAGTAAACCCCCCGGCACGGTAAGGATCGATCTGAATCAGAGGGTAATCACATGAGCGCTCTAGGAAAAAGCAGCGAGAATCCCGCGTACGAAAGGGCCTCGGTTTCGTGCGAGGGTCGCCCTCAGTAACTGGACCTTGCTGCTCTTGCGCGAAAATTCCCTATTCGTAGAACCAATGAAATCTGGAAAATCCCGAGCTCCAGGATTCTCGAGGGCACTATTTGTCCTTATTTGAATCCACAGTCGAGCAGAGGTGGACCGTGGACACTTGCCAGCAGCCTCAATTCGAATCATCATCTCAACTTACTGCACTTGCCATTGCGACGTGCGTATCGCCTCCCCCTGCCTACGTCCGCCGTTGCATTCCCCCAGGTGATATAATCTAAACGAACACAGTATAGGATTAACCTACGTTTGCCCCTTGCCCCTCTCTCAGCCAACCACATGGGCCAGAGACCAAGTGAACTCAATAGATCATCCGAGAGACACAACGGCCAATCAGCCCCAGATATGACTAGTATTGGCGATCAGTCTTCTTCCAACGCGCCAGAAGAGGAACAGGCCCCACCATACGGATCGACGTACGGCACTGCCGAACAACAGGAATGGAACGGTAAGTCGCCCAACTCACTCCACCTACATCCTTCTAAGCAAACCTCCAGATTGTGGCGTGCCGGTCTGGACGTACGACGCAAAAATCCAAGATGATCCGCCCCCTCAAAGTCCTTTCGTCTATGACGGCGCAAGAGCTGGTACGTCTGTGCGAAATACCAGGCAGGATTACCTTGAAAGAGTCGTTATCCCTTCTGCCGCTAGCCAACGTCAAGCGCAAAAACGTGGTCCTTTTCGGAGAAACTGGCGTGGGCAAGAGCTCAGTGATTAACTTGATGGCCGGTGCAGAGGTCGCGTCGACCTCTGGGAACCTCGAGGGGTGCACACTCGAAGCCACGGAGTACTCCTTTACCCTTCCCGGAGAGCCGTCACTACGTATCTACGATACGGCCGGGCTCAACGAGCCCGAGATGGGCGTCAACAGTTTTTTTGGCGCAATCGAAAAGGCCCACAAGCTCATCACGTCCCTGCACGACGCCGGTGGCATCGACCTCCTCCTCTTTTGCATCCGAGGGGGGCGAATCACTGCCACCATGCAGCGCAACTATCGATTGTTCTTCGAATTTCTGTGTGGGAAGAAAGTACCCCTCGCGTTCGTCGTCACGCACCTCGAACACGAGGACGTGATGGAGAACTGGTGGCAGAAGAACGAAAAGACGTTCGAGAAGTACGGCATCCAGTCCGTCGCACACGCGTGTATCACAGCCACTCCAACTCGTGTGACGACGCACGTAGCGAAGCGGGCAGAGTCGCTGAGTGCCCTTCAGAAGATGCTGCACGACTCCCTGAGCAGCCCCAGTGAACCGTATGTGAAAGACGTATGGAGCTGGTTCACTAGCATGGTCGAAATGCTTCGGTCATTTTTTATGAAGAGCTTGCCAATTTCGCTCCGCAGAAAAGTCCTGTTGAAGAGGCTCGAAACCCAATGCGCGCTTCGTCGAGAGGAAGCTCGACAGTTGGCGGATATGCTCGCGAGGCGTGGATAGTAGTTCGCACAACAGTATAACATATCGTCTCTGGAAGCATGAAGTATTAGAAGGTAGACCATGTCCCTATAGGAATACGTACGGTATGTACATATGTATTACGATTTCGCTTGAGAACGCATTCGGCATCACCATCGATCTCCGTACTGAAAGCATTAAGCATTCGTCCACATGCTACAGGTATACTAAAGGAAGAAAATGAATCCGCACTAACACACTGACCAGAACACCGACCAACCATCATGCTTGAAGTGCACGTATCCCCCCAATCCGCGCCCAAAACATATCTTCCTTTAGCCTCACCAACACCTTCCACGTACGCTCCTCCCACGTTGCATCGCTCGCGAAACCTTCACCCTCGGTGCCCGACGATTGTTTTGTGCTCGACGTGTCCACAGACGTACAACCATCGTCCTCTGAGGTGGGAGGAGGGAAAGGATCCGAGACGACAGTCGCAGACGTACCATTCGCCACTCCCTCATCGCCGACGGTGACATCCTTGGCGGATCCTGGAGCACCCTCCGTCGCGGGCATGGGTAGAGACTCGACCTGAGGGACAGTTGCTTCTTTGACGACATCAGCTCCCCTGTCCCCTTCGGCACTCTTCGTTTCCGTTGGGGTTACCTCGCTTGCTACAGACGACATCGGTTCTTCTTTGCCCCCTTCCCCCTTCGGACCCCCTGAGGGCGGAGGCGGTGGTACGGCCCGTCTGGCAGCCGCCCGCCTCGGAAGCGGTGGCGCGCCCGGTCCGGTCGCCGGAAGAGGCGATGCCGACCTTGAAGAAGGGGCCAATGGCGACGACATGGACGTTTTCCCTCGCATATACGATGTAGAGGATGGGCGTCCAAGCAATGGGGACGTCGCGGGTGCCGGAGATCCCGCGCGCGAACGGCTGACTACAGGACTCGCAGGACGTGACGTTGGCGGCGGCGATGCGGGCGAGGAGACGCGTGAACGAGGACGTGCGACGGGAGACGTCGCGCGCGCGATGGGGGTCGGTGTAGTAGGCGTCATGGGGAGCGGAACGGTGTGTGGAGAAGGTGGCGGCAGGTGATCTTGGAAAGGTGGTGCACTCGCTTCGGCAGTAACGGGGTGCGACGTCGTGAACGGCGGGGGGAAAGCTTCGGATGGTGGTGCAGCAAAGGTGATTTCATCAATGGGCGATGAGGGAGAGTCGGATGCATTGGGCTCTGCTTTTTCTGGATCGATGTGACCGTTCGCATTGGCAGAAGGCTCCTTGATCTCCGCAGCGGCAATTCCGTTCTGCGTGCCTGATGGGGGAACAGCTGTATCAGCCGTGGCCCTATCGCGGACGACGTTGCGCTTTGGAAGTGGGGGCGGGTCCAGTGCATCCACCCGGGAAGTGGAGGACTCGGCATGAGGATGGGGGGCAGAAGGGTGGGAAGGAGGAGGGGTAGGCAACTTCTTCGCGCTGCTCATCTCTTTGTCCTTGTCCTTCTCTTTGGTATTCTCTCCACTTTCCTTACCCCAACTGGCAGCCCTCTCTCCCAACGCACTAGCCATCTCCCAGAGCCTCCGTCGTCGTGGTGGAACCGGAGGCTTCTCAGAAGCTGAAGGTAAGGTCGTGCCGCTTGCAGGGACATTTCTAGTGCTCGCGGTGGTCGGCGGTGAAGGCGTCTCCTGAGTGTCGCCATTGACAAGGGGTTTAGGAGGCTGGATAACTTCCTCCTCCCATATCCGCTCCACAATTCCAACACGCACAAATGCCCACAATGAACATGTACTTCGAAGCCTTGTCAAGCAATAATTTGACGTGCATAGGGGATATGGCACATTTTGCGTCTGAGTCTGAATGACGCGGGACGACGATATGGTACTGAGAGGAGGTCGGGAGGAGGTGCCGACAGCAGGCATGGACACCGAAGAAGTATGCACGTGCGTGAGAGCGGGTGGTGGAGGAGACGTGGTAGCAGCGGCGAGACGGAAAATGTATACCTGCCCAGGTAGTTCGCACTCTGCCGACTGTGGTGTACCAGCATTGTAGTTCTGCGTAGAACCAAGCGCAAGGGGATATTTGAACCACGAATTCCCATTTGTGCTGTGGGTGCGCGTAACGGGTGTCGTGGACGGTAACCGTGCGATAAGTGTTCCACAGAGAGCGCATGATAAGGAGGAGGTGGACATCGACTGAGGGTGTTGGTGCAACTCTTGGACGAGGCTCGAAAAGGGCAGAGGCTCCACAGTCAACATCCCGGTGTGAATTGCAGCAAGGACTGAGCGACGAGACAACCAATTCAGGGAAGGCGCGAGGTCGAGCCGTACAGTGGGTTCACTACACACATTCCGTCAGATTAGTCGAAGAAGAGTGGGTCGAATAACGTACGAATCTTCATTAATGAGACGCGCGATGAATGGCTGGCTGAGAAGGGTCGATACAACAGGGGGAGTAGGCTGTGACACCCTCAGCCCCCTCAGGTGCGAGACAAACGCAAAGAATTCAGCGTAAGGCGTGTGCGTGGTCACGAAACGAATCCTGGGCACTTCTCCGACGCGCAAATCATCGCGCTCGACCCACTTCCCCTTACCCATGGTAAGCTTTGCCTCTTGTACATCGCGTTCAGCAGCCTCTTTTTCGGCCTGGAGAGACTGCATCTGGACCTGCATGTCCTGGACGGCATCCTCCGCGATCTTGAGGGCCAGCTCCGCTTCCTGCACCTTTCGCTCGCTTCTGGCCTGATTGAGCCGCGCTTCCGCGACCATGGTGTTCGCTTGATCAAAGAGAGTCGCACTGAGATCATCGAGGTCCTTTTCAATGTCCTGGCGTGCAGTTTCCGCCTGACCACGCTGAGCAGCCTCCTCCGTCGCGCGTTCCATCAGTCTGTTCAGCTCTGCCGTGACATGTGCCTTCTCCACAAGCAGACCCGTGTTCAGAGCGGCCAGGTGATGGCTTCGTTCGAGTTCGAGAGATGAAATGGTGACCGAGGCGTTCCGCAGTTGAGAAGAACTGTCGTGTAGTTGATCCTCAAGGCCAGACACTCGATCGTACGAGGAGACGAGTTTGCTGTTGAGTTGTGTGACCTGCGAGAACAGGTCTGTTACTTGAGCCCGCAGTGACGCGATGACCTGTGCTTGGGCTTCGGAGGCGTCCTCATCGCTCTCATCCTCCACGGGGCCACTATTGAAAATGGTTCGTGAGCACGTCCGCGACCTAGTCAACTTTCGTACCTTCTTCCTGTTGTTTCTGGGTCCGTCATTATTGTTGGTCGTGATGGTGCAAAGGTCAAAGTGGTAGCATGGCACCAAAATAAACCCTAACCCTAATCATAGGCGAACAACTTCACGATTCATTACTCTAACTTCGAGGATATTCCTTCTTCTCCAATGCATCGTATATTACGCACGCCTAATCCAAGCGTCGTGACGCGCCACCAACTCTCTCACAATTTCCTCCTCGATCTCTTTATGCGGTGCAGATGGCGAGGAGTCGATCTCAATCCACATTTCTTCGTATTCCAGACCGTCCGGGAGAAGCTTGCCGTCAGACGCGGTCGATTTCGGGGATACCAACACCACACGATGCTTTCGATGGTGCAAGTCATTTCCAATGACGACCTGGTGCCCGTATCGCTCCAGCGCCTGACGCGCTTTGGGTATGAGCAGTGCTTGGTCAGTTTCAAGCTGATCATCCCACATGTAAGCAATCGATGGGAAGTCTCGCCCCTGCACGTACCTTGAAAGAGACAACAAAGCCAGCGGGCACCCACTCGGAGACCAGCGGTTTCAGAACCTTGGGTACTTGATCCATTTCTATATGCAAACTACCTTTTCCTGACTGAATCTTGTGTTCCGACTGACCAACACCACGCCTGGCATTTAGTGATCGTCGAAACGTATGAATTGTCCTACTGACCATTTTTTGCCTGGGTAAGAAGAAGTCGCTGACAGCGGCAGCGAGGTAGTACACGGCCTTTGGTCCCAACCTTTTCATTTCTTTGCTAATCGCGCGTAACAGATAAAGGTAGTCGTTCACCGTAACAAACGTGAGGGTGTGTAGAGTTCCCTCGGCTTGAACAGCCTTGTAGGCCCGCAAGACGGACAGCAGGGCTGCACGTTCAGACGTCTTCACAGTGATGTGGGGCTGGGCTGCACTTGGCGAAGGGTTATTCGAATATGGGTAAGCAGAGTCGGTTGTGGAGGAAGAAGGTGACGCAGTATCTATTTCCAGGAAATCAAGGAAAGGATGGGTTGAATGGGAGTAGTTCCGGCTGAATGGCTGAAGACTGAATTGCCGATGCATGAAAATGACAGCAAATCCTTGTTTCAAAAAGTATTCGGCGGAGGTTGCCCCTCGTGTGCCTGATAAAAGCATGAGTCCGTTCACAATGATAGACTGGGGCAACATACCTGCACTGAAGTTATCAAGAAATCGGACACTAGGGTCGAATGAGTAACGATCGTGTCTTCACCTGAAGGTCTGGCTCACACGTTGAGCTCCAATGGAACGGTTGTACCTCCGCTCTAGCCATGCTGTAAGATCAATGCATGGATCTGACGAAGTGGGGGGTATTCACCGTCACGAGCACGACTTTTCTTCCATTATCTATCTGTCGATCGATGAAGTGGGATACGCCTTGGATATCAGCTTGGAGGGCGGGAGGTTCCTGTTGGGTTGCAAAGTAGGACTCTGCGGAGAACGTCGTGACATTGGACTCGGTTGTGTTTGGCATAATGATATCTTTGTAGTGTGCACTAGATGCACTGCAAGGAGGCTTTCGAAGCACAGCCACCTAGAGCGCATGGTTTCCGAGTACAACGGGTCATCTGTTCCCACTCGTCGCTTGTAGCATATACCAAAGTTAATCCAGCAGCATATTCCTCGATCGTCTTTGTCTTTGTACCATGACGCGTGGTCGAAGGTAACCACCGACAGAGGACTCCACCATTCGGTCAGGGATCCGGTCCGGTTCGGCGCCTGTAGTGACCTCATTGCGACCTCGTGTTTGTGTGGTTTGTGCGGCTCCCAGGCCCCACGTCCCACGCCCTACGTCCCATTCCAGGCTCCAGCTACTACTACCAAGCCTACAAACTATCCCTTCACACTCATCCTACTAGCTACTGAATCATCTACAGCATATACCACTAGTCCAGCCAAAGCATGGATACAAATATGTACGTATATTAGCTTCATAATTTCCCCAAGTATGGCTGAAACAGATTCTAGGGCGAAAAACATCACTATCAAAGGTCGTTGTCCCGCTCGTCTTCGTGTGTTTCTGCGATTTGACCTTCTTTCAGACATCGAACTTCGCACTCAAGCGAGGCGGAAAAAGCAATACCACATCCAGATTTCCGTAGGCGATACGCTCCGGTCGACGAAGAACGCAAAGGAGAAAAGGAATTGCACTTCTTGGGATGAAGTTTTGTATTTGTGGGTGAATATGCATTGTTCTACACCATCGGATTGACTCTTGTTAGTGACGGAGACGATCGTACCTCCTTCCTCGCAACGGTGTACAAGAAAAGTCAGATTCCCTTCAAACAAGACCAAGTTGTTGGAAGTCTCACGGATACCATCGGCGGCATATTGACAAAGTCCAACAATGGCGGTACGAAGAAACTGTGTATGACAATGCCATGTTTGACTGACGCGATCTCTTCCGATCACAGTGCTCGAAATGCCTCTTGGCGGAGGTACTTCCGATCCGCCTGAAAGTTCGGGGATTACGATCAAGTTCGCGCTCGCCGTCGAGGCCCGTGGGGGCGTCAACGCAAACGAACTTCAAGCTACCGATGCTGTCAAACGGGCGACGGAAGCGACCAGCGCATTCCGCCCTGACCCGCGAATCGTTGGGCAGGTGGATTCGGCGATCGGTACTGGGACACAACTCGTGACAGAGCTTCAGACGTTCGAGAATACATGGAACGTGCTATTGGAAAGGATGGCTCTATTTAACACGATCGTGGCTGGGGTTGCAGAGGTAGCTCGTGTCCGGCGTCTTGCTCCCTCTCTATCTGAATGTCGCATAGATTCACCCGTATACGTCATTGGCCTGGTCGGTGATATCGGCTGCGAACCAGGTCTGTGTGTTGCTCGACATTCTCACTGGCGCTGATCGCGTTTTATTGCCACTCAGGTACTCATAAACCAGAAGAATCGCGATGACAGGGTCGTTCGCTTGGCGGGAACCATGAGCAACGTCTTTTCGTTCGTTGAGGGTGCCGAGCCCTTGAAGGCCGTCGAGACGCATAAGGAGCCCATCAAGCTTCTCCTACAGCAAGTTACGGAGTGTGGATACTTCATCGCTGAATATACCAAGCAAAACAGCTTTTGTTAGTTGTCGTCCCCTTTACAATCTCCATCACTGATCTCCATATCAGGGATTCGGACGGCGAAATATACGCTCTCTGATATCGATGGAAGGATCACGGAATATGAGAACAAGCTGCGAGAGCTGAAAACTGCATTCTTGGAAGGAGTTACATTGCAGTCAGGTGTCACTGTCTTCCGTATGATGAATGTCGTACAGAATATCGGTATGTTCTACTTGTTGAGAATGCGTCAAGAAGCTCATGGATGTGGGATACAGAGGAATCCATTGTCCTCGACGACATGCCCTATGCTGCTGGTGCTAGATACGTGGAGGAGAAGGGGTGCCTGCCGGGGACCCGTGAGGGTGTCATCCAGGAGATTTGCGACATTCTCAATGATCCCGCCGAGGACGCACCTCGGGTGTGCCTCCTTACTGCAGTTGCGGGTTCGGGCAAGTCCGCCGTCGCCCACTCGATCGCTCGACTGTATGACGGACAACAAAGACTGGGCTCGTCGTATTGCTTCCTTCGCAGTGACCTCGCGAAGCGTAACCCACAAAATATATTCAGCACTATCTCGCGCGACCTCGCCGACCACGACTCGCAATTCAAGTCCGCACTTTGGCAGGTCGTGAAGGGCAATCGAGCGTTACGCACGTCGGTATCGCCTTCAGAGCAAGTTAAGCAGCTTATCATTGGGCCCAGCAAGAATATCGACTCCGTCGGCCCCTTGATCGTCGTCGTGGATGCCGTTGATGAGAGCGGCGAAACTGGAGATCGCCGACAACTTCTAGACGTCCTCTCGCGGCATATCACCGAACGTAAACTTCCAGCCAACCTTCGCTTCCTCATTACAGCTCGGCCTGAAAGGGACATCCTGGACGCGCTCCCGGCCGGTCCACAAATCGTTCGTATACATCTAGGGGATGTCCCACAGGCCACGATTGATGAGGACATTAGAAAGTTTATCCATCACTCCCTCCGTGGGTACTCCGAGCTCGAATCTTGTTGGCCAAATCAGGAATGGTGTCACCTTCTTGTTCGGCTCTCCCAACGTCTTTTTCAGTGGGCGTCCACTGCCTGCAAGTTCATCAGAGGGGATGACAGTGCTGGACTCGACCCATGTGAACAGCTTGAGATACTCCTGCGAGCCGACAACCGTTCTGGTGTCCACCCACTCGACGACCTGTACCAAACAATACTGGCTCAGCTCTTCACTGTGTCTGATGCTCGAGAACGGTTTCGCAGGGTGATGGCCATTGTGCTGACACTCAAGGAGCCACTTTCTCTCACTTCCCTTTCTGCTCTCTTCGGTAAGGACCTGAAGGCCCACATCATCATCAAACCCCTAGGATCATTGCTGGATGGAGTTTTGGACGAAGAGAAGCCCATCCGCCCCCTCCATACATCATTTCGTGACTTTCTACTCCATGAGGATCGCAGTTCGGTCTTTCATCTCGACATCCTACCACGACATCATCTCGTTCTTGGCCGTGCATTGCTTGGATGCATGCAAAAGATGCTCAAATTCAACATCTGCGACCTGAGGGATTCTCGACTCCGCAATGCTGAAGTCTCCAACCTGCCGAGTCGGGTAACCAAGGCCATTCCCCCCCACCTTGCATATTCATGCCAGTATTGGATGGGCCACATGCAGCATGCAGAGTGCCCCCCTGAGTTACAAAAGGTCACCTCATTCTTCAAGAACTTCTTCCCCTTTTGGCTTGAGGCCATTAGTCTCCTCTCCCTTTCCTTCCCTTCATCATATATCCTGGCTGCTCTAGAGACCTGCACTATCCTGGAAAAATGGGCCAAGGTGAGGTCCACTGTGATGATCAATGATGGATATTGATGATGATGTTACCAGGGTCATGAGATTTCCACCTGGGCATCAGAGGCAGCCCAATTCATTCAAGTGTTTGCTCCTGTCCTGAGAGAATCCACACCCCATCTGTATCTGTCAGCCATGCCCCAAACACCCTCTGGCTCACAACTCAGGCAACTATGGCTGAACCACCTTGAAAGTCATCTCCCAGTGACCTTGGGACATCCACCAAGCTGGCCAGCAGAGATTCTTACTATGCAGGGTCATGCAGATTGGGTCAGGTCTGTTGCCTATTCACCTGATGGCAGCCATATTGTCTCTGGATCAGATGACAAAACCATCAGGGTTTGGAATCCAACCACTGGCCAGTGTGTAGCAGGTCCATTCCAGGGTCACACAGCTGAAGTCACCTCTGTTGCCTACTCACCTGATGGCAGCCATATTGTCTCGGGCTCAAATGACAAGACCATTAGGATTTGGAATCCAACCACTGGTCAGTGTACAGCAGGTCCAT